>PVJO010005324.1:0-96514 GCA_004026905.1 Hystrix cristata | reverse complement strand
GTTTCTCTGATATGAGAAACCATAACTGTAAATAAGGACAAAGAGGTGTAACAGATATTATATAAAAGGAGGATGGTGTGCAGAGGAGAGGAGTACTAGAAAGAAAGAAGGGGAAAAGCAGAAAGGCAACAGGGGAAAGAGAGGGGAAAGGGAAAATATGGAAAATGATGAATGAACCTGCTGTAAATAGGGAGGGAGGAGAGGGGAGGGGCGGGGAGAGGGGGGAGAACCAAGAGGCACCATGTATAGGTACAGAATAAATGTAATGAATGTGACCACTGTATGTAGAATGTACCAATACATGTTCTTGGTTTAAAATTAAAAAAAAAAAAAGAATCCACCAGGCAAGACAAACAAACTGAGGTGAAACACAAAACCAAACAATAGAAAAAAATCTATGACAATGATAAGTCAATATATAACAGCTATAACCACCAACGTAAATGGTCTCAACTCACCAATCAAAAGAAACAGACAAGCAGAATGGACCAAGAAACAAGATCCATCAATACACTACATAAAAAAGACACATTTAACTCAGAAGGAAATTCACAGACTGAAAATCAAAGGATGGAAAACAATATTTCATGCAACAGGAACCCAGAAAAAAGCAGGGGTAGCTATCCTAATCTCAGAAAAAGGGAACTTCAAACTAAGACTGATCAACCGAGACAAAGAAGGTCACTACATACTTCTCATGGGAAAACTTCAAGAGGAAGAAATAATAATCATTAATATTTATGCACCAAATATTGGTGCAAGAAATTGCATAAAACAAATATTAAGAAACATGAAAGATCAAATAAACACTAACACAATTATAATGGGAGACTTCAATACCCCATTGTCACAAATAGATCAACTAGACAAAAAATTAACAAAGAAATATCAGAACTGAATCAAATCTGCCCACAAATGGACTTAGCAGAGGTCTACAGAGTGTTCCACCCCACAGCAGCAAAATACACATTCTTCTCAGCTGCACATGGGACATTCTCCAAAACAGACCACATACTAGCTCATAAAACATACTTAAGTAAATGTAAAGGAACTGAAATTATACCATACATACTATCAGACCATAGCACAATAAAACTGGAATTCAATAGTAACAGAAACCAAAAACACCACATAAATACATGGAAACTAAATAACATCCTTCTGAACAACAGCTAGGTCACAAAAGAAATTAAGGAAGAAATTAAGCAATTTATACAGTTAAATGATAATGCCAATACAACATACAAGAACCTATGGGATACGATGAAAGCAGTGCTAAGAGGGAAATTCACTGCATTGAACACCCACATCAGGAAGACAGAATGACCTCAAATAAACAACTTAATGTTGAACCTCAAAGGTCTAGAAAAAGAAGAATAAATCAAACCCAAAGCTCATACAAGAGAGGAAATTACTAAAATTAGAGTTGAAATTAATGCAATTAAGAACAAGGAAACGATACAAAAAATCAATAAATCAAAGAGTTGGCTCTTTGAAAGACTAAATAATATAGAAAAACCCTTAGCCAATCTTATCCCAAAAAAAGGAAAGAAAAGACTCATATCCACACAATAAAAAATGAAAGAGGTGAAGTTACAACTGACTCTGTGGAAATCCAAAGGATCATCAGCACCTATTTCAGGAACCTATACTCGAACAAGATGGAAAACACTTAAGAAATGGACAGATTCTTAGAAACATATGAACTACAAAAACTGAATCAAGAAGAGATAAATATTCTAAATAACCCAATATCAGCCATTGAAATTGAAGAGGTAATTAAAAACCTACCAACAAAGAAAAGCCCAGGTCTTGACGATTTCACAGCTGAATTCTACAAGAAATTCAGAGATGATATAACACCACTATTCCTCAAACTCTTTAATGCAATTGAAAAGGAAGCAGTACTTCCAAATCATTCCTGGAAGCAAGTATTACCCTGATACCAAAACCAGAAAAGGGTCCAACCAAAAAGAGAACTACGGGCCAATTTCCCTAATTAACATAGATGCAAAAATTCTCAATAAGATACTAGCAAACAGAATCCACTGGATTATCAAGAGGATTATACACTACGACCAAGTAGGATTCATCCCAGGAATGCAGGAATGGTTCAAAATATGCAAAGCAATAAATGTAATACACCATCAACAAAGTCAAAGACAAAAATCACATGATCATCTCAACAGATGCAGAAAAAGCATTTGACAAAATCCAACACTCATTCATGATAAAAAAAAAAAAGCTCTACAGAAATTAGCAATAGGTGATCTATATCTAAATCTGATCTGATAAAAGCCATCTATGACAAACCAATGGCCAACATCACACTAAATGGTCAGAAGCTTTCACACTAAAATCTAGAACAAAGGCACGGTTGACCAGTATCACCATAACTATAATATAATATTATTGAATAATAAGTATATTATTCAACATAATAGGTATATTAATAGGTATATTATTTGATATAGTTCTAATAGGTATAACAATATATAGGAATAATGTAGGTATACTAATAGGTATATTATTCAATATAATTCTAGAAATGTTAGTCAGAGTAATCAGGCAAGAGAAAGAAATAAAAAGAATAAAGATAGGATAGGAACAAGTTAAACTATCATTATTCACAGATGACATGATACTCTACATAGAAGACCTCAAAAATGCCACCAAAAAACTTCTAGATTTAATAACTAAAATCAGTTGTGTAGCTGGGTACAAAGTCAACACCCAGAAGTCAATAGCATTCCTATACACCAATAACAAACTCACTGAGAAAGAAATAACAGAAGATACTCCTTTCACAATCACATCAAAAAAACGAAATACTTAGGAATCAATCTAAAAAAACAAGTAAAAGATCTTTTCATTGAAAACTACAGTACTCTAAAAAAGGAAATTGAAAGGGATTTCAGACAATGTAAAGATATCCCATGTTCATGTGTAGGAAGACCAACATAGTGAAAATGACCATACTTCCTAAATTACTATACAGATTCAATGCAATTCCAATCAAAATTCCAATAACATACTCCACAGAATTAGAGAAACAATCACGAAATTCATCTGGAGCCAGAAGAGACCAAAGACAGCAAAAACAATTCTGGGCAATAGGAATAAGGCAGGGGGCATCACAATCCCCAACTTGAAATTATACTATAAAGCTACTGTGATAAAAGCAGCATGGTACTGGCACGAAGACAGACTCGAGGACCAATAGAACACGCTAGAAGATACAGAAACAACTCCAAACACATTTAAATACTTCATCTTCGACAAAGGAACCAAACACCCTTACTGGAAGAAAGATAGCCTCTTTAATCCATGGTGCTGGAAAAATTGGCTTGCCACATGCTGGAAACTAAAACCAGATACATGTCTTTCACCATGTACTAAGCTAAAGTCAAAGTGGATCAAAGATCTAAGCATTAAAAGAGAAACACTAAATCTACTAGAAGATAGAATAGGAAGAACTCTTGAAGACATAGGTGTACGGAAAAAAAATCTATGAACAGAACACAGTCTGTATGGGAAACAATACAAAGAATCAGTGCTTGGGACCACATCCTATTAAAAGGATTTTGCACAGTGAAAGAAATCACCAGTAGAGCAGGGCAAAAACCCACAGACTGGGAAAAAATTTTTGCCAGCTGTCCCTCAGACAAAGGTCTAACATCCAGAATATATAAAGAACTCAAAAAAATCAACCCTCCTAAATTTAAGGACCCTATCCAAAAATGGGCATCTGAAATGAATAAACATTTCTCAGACAAAGAAATAAAAATAGCAAATAAATATATGAAAAAGTGTTCAACATCATCAGTCATTTGAGAGATGCAGATCAAAACAACACTAAGATATCATCTCACTCCAGAAAGACCAGCTTTTATCAAGAAATCAACCAATAACAAGTGCTAGCAGGGTTGCGGGGGGAAAAAGGACCCTCCTCCACTGTTGGTGGGAATGTAGATTAGTCCAGCCACTGTGGAAATCAGTGTGGAGATTCCTCAAAAAACTAAATCTAGGGGTTCCATTTGACCCAGCTATTCCTCTACTGGGTATCTTCCCTGAAGAATTAAAATCATCATATCACAGCAATATATACACAACCTGTTCATAGCAACACAATTTGTAATAGCTAAGTCTTGGAATCAACCTAAATGCCCAACAACTAATGAATGGTTAAAGAAGATGTGGTTTTTCTACACAATGGAGTACTACTCTGTCATAAAAAGGATAAACTTGAAACATTTATAGGTAAATGGATGCACCTTGAGAGCATACTCTCAAGTGAAATAAATCAGACACTCATGAGTACACATCGAATTGTTTCTCTGATATAAGAAACCATAAGTGTAAATAAGAACAAAGAGGTGTAATAGGTATTATATAAAAGGAAGAGAATATTCACAGAGAGAACTAGAAAGGGAGAAGGGGGAAAAGAAGGAGGGGAAAAAGAAAAGAAAAGAGAAAAGGAAAAAATGAAAAAATGTAAATAAACCTTTTGCAAATAGGGAAGGGTGGGAGAAATGGAAGAGAGGGGAGGGGGAGAGGGGGGAAAACCAAGATATATCATGTACAGGTTTAAAATAACCATGTTGAATATGATCACTATGTATACAATGTACCCATACATGTTCTTGATAAAAAATAATTTTAAAAAAATAATAATAAAGAAAACAAAGTATACACGTATATAAATTGAGTCCCACTAACATAGAAAGTTTCTAGTTACAAAAACACAGTATTTAAAAAAACTGGAAGAGGATACTGGCAATATATATCTGGGAATAGTACCTGGAATCAGAATATATAAATAAAACCCATGAATCAATAAGAAAAAATAGCCAACCCATTAGAAAAAAGAGCAAAATTTGAACAGGTAGATTACAAAGAAAGATACACAGATAGACAAGAGGCACATGAAAAGACACTTACCCTCATTAATCACTGAGGATAGACAAGTTAAAACCACAGTGAGATAATATTCTATTCCCACTTAAATAGCTAAAATTTTAAAAATTATAAAAGATAATACCAAATGTTAACAAGGATGTGGAGCAACTAGAACTCTCAAACGATGCTTACGGGAATGTAAATTGGTACCAATGCAGCCTCTCTGGAAAGCTGTTTTGAAGGACGTAATAACATGGAGCACATACACCACACGACCCAGCACTTCCGCTCTGTGTTACGCTCTGCACATTTGTCAAGGAAATGTATACATGAATTATGGGAAATGACGCGCATATGAATTTTCAAAGCAACACTATTTTTGATGGTTAAAGCAAAAATGAAAGGAAATGTTAATTAAGAGTATAATAAATGGATTATTGTGTCTATTTAATAAAATCTTCTATGGCAGTTAAGCTACATAAACCGCTACACACAACAGCATGAGTGATGCTCACCAATGCGATGTTGAGTGAAACCCAGGCAAAAGAAGACAGTATACGGAATGATTCAATTTTGCAGAGTTAACTGAAGGTGATAGAAGCCAGGATAATGATTATTTTGAGGGAAGAAAAAGAGATAACATTGGGCCAGAGGATTCTAAAAATATTTCATATCTTGACCTGGTCAAGTGGGTTGCATCAAGACAGTCAGTTTATGACACCTACTTGAATGGTAGAGTAGGGTTGGTGAACTCCATGCGCATCAAGTTGTAAGTTACTACTTCAGGGTTCTCCTTCCTCTCCTGGCCTTCCAGGTTTGCCAGGGCTTCTGCAGTGCCATGACAGTTGTACTAAGTTCTCTTGTTTTTATTGTTCTGTACATGCTCTTCTTGTTTTATTCACTCATAAGGTATAGAACATCTCTTTGGATTTTCTTTTAACTTCTGCATTGAGGGAAACTGACTACCCATACTCTTTTCAAATGATACTGGTATATGACATTAATTTGAACAATAATTAGTAAGCACCTACTACATGCTAAGGGTTACTTCTCCAGGCACTAAGAACACAATGATAAGACAAATAAGAATATAATTACCTCAAAACTTACAGTTTAGTAGATACCAGCAGTTAACAAGTATGAAAAAAATAAATACATTCCCCTCCTTGTCTCCCAATATAAAAGAAATAGACAAAGTGAGGGAATAGTGAAGTAATAAAGCAGAGGTAGCAAGTAGGACAGCAGAGGAATACTCTGACCAGAAAGAACATTTTTATTGAGGCCTAAATAATGCAAACAATACAGCCATACTAGAGGAAACCATTCAGGCAGAGTGGATGGGAACCTCTGAAAGGATTTTAGAATAATATGCTCTTGTTCTCATGTTCACAAGATCTCCCTGATGACTGTAAAGAGAAAGAAGTCTAAGGACATAAAAGTAGAAGTGGGACCCAGTGTGAAGCTGTGACATTCATGGGGCAGAGGGGCCTGGGAGAGGAAGGCAAGCCAGTCAATTCAAGAAGTGTTCAGAAGCAGAATCAGTAAGACGTGCTTGTAGAGTGGGGAATGTGGAAGTGGGGGATCAAGGAAAGCAAATGGAGATTTCAAGAATGGCTCCCGGATTTCTGTCTCAGTAACTAACAGGATGGTGGTGCCATGTATTAAAATGTTTACTTATAAACCATATCTATAACCGCCATCGAAATGGAAACCAAGCAGAAAGGGACACGTGTCCATAACTCAAAGGCAAAGTCTGCAAAAGAGGTATAAGTTTGGAAGTGTACATGTGTATATAAAAAATTTTACAAATTTTAAATCTATAGAATTTAGAATCTGTACAACTTGAGAAGAGAAAGAAAGAAGGAAAGAAAGAAAGAAGAAAGAAAGAAAAAAGAAAGAAAGAAAGAGAGAGAGAGAGAGAGAAAGAAAGGGAGAGAGAAAGGGAGAGAGAAAGAAAGGAAGGAATCTGAGCTCCGAGAAATTCCAACATTCATAAGCAACATAGAGAAGGAAGAGTAGCAAACAAGACTGACCGGGAAATGCATAACATAACAACAGTAAACCAGAATGTGGGGTACATATGTTTCCTCAGGCCAGGCACAGCCCACCGTTTTGAATGCTGCTGAGATAAACATAAGACTGCAAGAGCATCCCTCAGATTGGAAACCTGAGGGTCTTCAGTGACCCATTACACTGAGAGTCTAAATGCCTGAAAATCGGACATTCTGTATAGAAATGTTAACCAGGAGTCTCTATCATTACTTTAGATGGCAGAAATCATAACGTGTTACAAATCAATTAAGAATCCCAAAAACATTTGCTAAAATTTAACTATAAACCATGAAATTCCTTATATGTGCACAGTGTTTATTATCTATGTATTTAAGTAGTCAAATTATATATTTCATAATACATACCCTACTTTAGCATTATATGTTCACACATGTGCTAAAGGCCTAGTCACCAAGTGTCTTTGGCACTCCTGGGAGGTGGTGAAAGGCTAGGAGATGGGGCCTCATGAAAGTAGGTCAGGTCCCTGAGGCCATGTGCTTGAAGATGGTACTGCAACTCAGGCTGCTCCTCTCTCTTTCCTTCCCAGCTGCCAGGAGATAAACCAGCTTCCTCTGCTACGTGTTCCTGCCAGGAAGTGCTGTGCTGCCGCAGGCCCAAAGTGACAAGGCCAAGTAACCAGGGCGAAAACTTCTGAAGCCATGACCCTACGTAAACCTCCCCTTCTTATAAGTTGATCATCTCAGGTATTTGATCACAGCAATGGAAAGCTATCACAGATGTAAAATGCTTAAAACATCCTTATCTCTAAAATTAATATAGCAATCAACAAGCAATTGCTTTGTATGCAGTAACATGTATTCTCTCAACAAGCCAAAATCACAACCTTTTGTTGACATGGACATGCTCTTCAAAACATCTACAAGTGATACTTACACTCCTCCAAGTGCATCGGGAATTCAACTGGAGTCTTTTACTGAACATGTTTTCATTTAAAGTACTGTATTGAGTTGAAGGTATGGAAATATAAGTATTATCTTTATAAATATCAACTTGCAATATGTTTTTGTAAGAAATCTTTAACACTCTATGAAGTTGGTGTATTAAAATCCAGGTAGGCTGCATTAGCCAGGGAGGTACCCTGAGAGATATGCTTGTAGTCCTTTCATGGAATAAGGGGTCAGAGCCCCAGAAAATGTCACTGTTAATTGGCAGTCACTGATTTACAATGAAGTCAATGTTCTGCTGTATAATTTTTACCCAGAAACATTAAGCTGCTCTGAGGAAAACCAACTTAAGGTAAATACTTCGGTTCAAACAGAGTTTGGGAGCAAAGAGATAGCAGTAGGTGTTTCTTTTTTAAAAAAAAAAAAAAGGTGATTACGGTAGTGTTCCGTGGGCTCCAAGCTGGAAGAGATGGCAGAAGGGGATCCTAGCAATAAAATAACCAGGAATTTCTTTCCTTAAGGTTGTTCTTAAGAAAGTTGGAGGAAGGTTCCTGGCACTTTCTATTAAAAGTGATACCTGAAGCTTGGCCATCCCAAATACAGTAAAACGGAACAGGCTCATTAACAAAAATCAGCTATCCCTATCATGTTCCTCCTTTCCACCCCATTTTTCTGATTATTCCTCTCCTTTCCTCCCTTCCTTCTCTCCTGGACCTTTCTCCCACCCTTTCTACTCTCTTAATTTTCTACTTCTGTAGCCTAATTGATTCTTCATTTTCTAATTCTTTTCCCTTCCCTCTTCTCCCCACTTCCTGATAAAACCTCATTCCTGTTATCACGCTCCTATGGTGGAATACTGGGATGCGGAGAGTGAGGTGATGATGGTGATTTGTAAATGAGGGCTCGCTCCCCATCCCTCTTGGCTTTCAGCAATCACGTGCATTCTACCAAACTGTCATTTCATACTGTATTTCTTTTTTAAAAGCGCCTTGCCCCTGCCTTGTGCATTACCTTTTTCAAAGGCCTTCACACCCCTAGTCTTGTAGTGACCACATCCATGGTGCCTCTTTGCCAAGTTCAAGGAAGCCTGCCTCTCCTTGGTTTGTATTCATTTGGGATGGAGATCCATTTTGGTCACCGTCCTCTGTACTTCAGCCATTCTGGTTTCTATGGAAAGTTAGTAATTCATCCTCTGCCTTAATTTAAAAGTTCTTAATCATTAACAATGCCATTTCCAAAATGAATTTGGCACTACATGCTTAACAGCTAAAATCTAGACTCTTTCACTGGCATTTAAGTAATTCGAACTCAGACACCAGAAAAACACTGTCACTAAGAGTCTTGAGCAGCACTTCACAGTTTATAAAACACAACAATGTGCAACTTTTCGCTTCACCTGGTGACACCTGTGCGGATGACATGGGTCTGGCCTCGATTAACGACACACATCAGTGCTGCGCTCCCGTCTCACCTTGGAGGCAAGAGCACTTATCTAACCCAGACTGGGGCCTCTGGCCATGGTCCGTACTTTCTGTAGCACTAATGATGCAATCAATTCCTTACATTAGCTGACACATCACTCCTTAATGTTAAAATATCTGAGTTGAAAACTTAAAAAAAATAGTTGAAAAGGCAAAGCTGAGCACCAACTAAAAGAAGCTTGTATAGAGTCTTAATTCATCCCCAGGTTCTGCCTATTATATTGACAAATACACTACTTTAATCTCTCCCCACCAGACCTCGCACACAGTGGTCAAGAGGCCACTTTATTAGACTTTCTTTTTTTCCCAGCCATTGGTTCTGAGAAAGGTTACGGGCACAAATACTCACAGTCAGTATTAAAAGGACATACTGCCAGGAAAAAAAATTATATAGTCAGTCTTGCTAAATTAGTTTACCTAAAATTGTATGTGTGAGTGATTTTAATCAAAATCTAATTTCCCCTCTTTTTAGAGTAACTGAAATGAGATTTTTCTAATTTACTTTTTGCGGTTCAAGTTTCTCATAATTCTTCTATGGTCGTGACAGCACCGTGAATGTGTCTGCTGCTACAAAGCATTAAAAAAAATTAGATTTTCAAATTGATGTGCTAAATTAAAAATGTTTAATGTTTCTCATCAAAAGGCACAGGAGTATGCAAGGAGCCTCCAGTACAGTTAAAGGCGTGATTTTTTTTTCATCTGTTTCTTTAATTCACAGCCCAGGGCAACTGTACTGTGAAAATTAACAGGTTATAAGTAAAAGAATCCTTGTAAGCAGTGTCCTCCGAGAAGCCCTCTTTTAATTTCCTTCCATCCCTTGACACAGTGACCTCAAGGATGTCATAATGAAAATGGATGTCGGTGCCTTGGGTTTGTGCTTTGTTTATTTGCTTGCTGTTGCGAATGGCATGTGGTTTTCTTTTTGCTCCTGCCCCAGTTGGAGTTGCCAGGTTTTACTGGGGCATGTGAGCTTCTGAGTAATTGTAACACTCAGGCTTGACTAGCTAATTCCAATGATTTAGAAAATCATATTACTTCTGTAAATTGGCTCCAGTTGTTATATTAAAATCCAGGCTTGCTGGATGCCTGCTGCAGAGCCCGGGGCATGGCTGGGACTATCCCAAGACACACATATCCAGCCTTTGAAGATGACTCAGCAGGTAAAGAAGGCTTGAGAAGGACGCAGGGGAGCAGCCAGAACCTCAACTTTTATACGCCTGAGATTCAGTACAAATAGTGAGTTCAGGAGTATGTCTTGTTATGAAATTTAATTTTATTTCTAAGATAATGATCACTATAAGATCCAGTTTTCAGATACTACATATAGCCTTCTCTGCCTTTAATAAAATATGAGCACAAGGCCCAATTAAGGACAAGAGAGCCACCCACATACACTACCTCCTTTCCTACTACTCCCGACATGTTTAGTTAAAGAAACTGGGTCTCCAGAAAGATTGCCTAAAACCAGCTGGTAGTTCCTGGCAGAGTCAAGTCAGGGGCCTAGGGATCCTGATGCCCAACCAAAGCTCTCTGTCTCCCATGAAAAGATGCTCCTGTCCCAGCGCAGAATCTCACAGTGCCGGTTCAGTATAGCCCAAGACCATCAGCTCCACCAACACAGGTTATTCAGCCATCTCTCTTGATCATGAAGGGATAAAGAAGACAGAACGTAAAACCCGCACTTCCTCCAGCCTCTAGTGACTAAACCTTCGACACGATTTTCTAATGCCTCTGAGACCTTGAAGCAGTGCTAGTTTGTTTTCTTCTACTTTCTCTCTCAAGCATATTTCTCTCATTAAACTTCAGTTTTCCATTCTTCTTTTCCCGGATCACTTCTCTTTCTTAGGTGACACTGAACCTCAATATGCAGATATGAAACCAAGACATGAACCTTCTGGGCCATAAGGTCTTAATCTTTGTGCAGGGTAAATGTCTCCAGACCATACCACCTAGAAACTAATGGTGGGGATATGGGTTGTTGCCGACTAAGAGAAGAACTACTGCAAATCACCTTGACCTTGTGGTATCTTGGGTCACGTCACACAGTGGGTCTATCTTTGCTTCTGCATCAGCAAATAAAACAAAATTCTGTACTAATTCTAACACTGCTGGAAACAATGAAGTCATATGGAGAGGTCACCATAGTTCCACCAAGATGGAAGGGTGTTAAGACGCTCTAATTAATAGGCTTTTCTTCCTTCACAAGGTCAGTCGTTGCTACTACAAGTGCAATGGTCCCCTACCTCTGCCCACCTCCAGCAACTCAATTTAATTTTTGTTTCCATAAAAAGTCCACATTCTTATTCATTTGTTCTGGGATTTTAAACAACAATAAGCTAGTTTGTGGTTGCAAATATTTTTTTTAATTATCTGATTTATGGAATTATCATTTAAACCAAATAATAACATGTTGAAGTCGTCTTCTTCCTTGGTGGGGTTTAAGCCCAAGTGTGTCTTTTTCTGTCAGCTGTGTGAAGAAAGTGATAGCTTTGGCATGGTTCTGTGGATATCAAATCTTGAGGACAAAGGAAAGATTAGTTCCCCTAAAAAATAGGGTCACACTTAAGAAGGAATCAGCTTCCACTATTAGGTCGCAAGCAAGAGCCCCAAGAGTACATATATGGAGCTTTGATCATATTCACCCTTCATTCTACCCTTCTTTTCCTTCCCCTCTCTCTTCCCTCCCCCAGGTCCCTTCTCTATCCCTAAAAGTCCCTCTTCTACTTTTAGGTCTTTTTTTTTCACTTTCTAATTCTTGACTGGCAAACCTCTACAGTCTATTCACAATAGATACTTGATAAATGGTGACCATTTAATGAAGAATTCAAAGACCTTGATGGGAACCCATCACTTATCATTTCTTAAGGTGCAAAACTTAACCTTATGAGGACTGGCATTTCCTGAATGGGTGCTGAGAAGTTTTGAAGTTGGGAGGTCCTGGGGAGAATGAAATAGGAAGGGCCTTACAGTCCCATCAAGCACTAGAATAGGTAGGAATTAGAAGGTACGTGGGCAAGAGAAGCAAGGATGGCTCATAACTCATTGAGTCAAGGAAATCAACTCCGAAGAATCTTTTTTTTCCACCTAAGCTACAATCAGATAAGGAAGCAAAACTTAGGAATCAATGGCTAAAGTGTGAAGACAAAGCCTGCAGAGATTTCAGGGATTCTGGGACTTTGTAATTTATTCTTACATAGAAGAAAAGTGCAACCAGGGAAATTTTACAGTATCAGTTCATCACCATTCAAAACAGTCTAAGTATTACTTATTTCGAAGTTTAAACAGTAAGAAAATATAAGCTAAACATTACCTTGTACCAACAAATTTTACATAGGATGTATTAGTCAAGAGTTCTCCAGGGCTGGGGATTTAGCTCAGTGATTAGAGTGCTTGCCTTGCAAGCACAAGGGCCTGAGTTCGATCCCCGACACCACAAAAAAAAAAAAAAAAAAAAAGAGTTCTCCAGAAAAAGATTAATAAACAAGATATAGATTTAGACAACTGAAGATTTATTATAGGAATTGGCTTACATGCTATGGAAACCAAGTCCCATGATCTACCATCTACAAGATGGAAAACAAAGAAAGTAGGTGGTGTGATTCAGTCTAAATCTAAGAACTTGAAACCCAAGACTACTGATGTCTTAGGCATGAGAAGGCAGATGCCCCCTCTCAGAAAGACATCATCTGCCCCCCTCCCCCTTTCTGTTCTCTTCAGGCCCTCAATAGATTGGATGATGGCAGCCCGTATTGGTGAGGGTCGCTGTTTATTCTATCTTCTGATTCAAATACTAATCTCTTCCAGAAACATCCTCACACAGATCCACCCAGAAATAATGTTTCACCAGCTATCTGCCCAATGCTCAACTCAGGCAAATTGACAAGTAAAATTAATTATCACATAGGCCATCACCTAATTAAGAGTCCAGTAACAGAAGTACTCATGAAACCACTTAAGGGAACAAAGTGTTTTTAAGCAATTTAAAGGCTCACACTGATGTATAAACAATAAAAGTTAATTACATATCATTCTGATACATTTGCACAAAGATCTATATTTGGCAAAACATCCTGGTAACATTTTGTTAGCCAAGCATATTTACTACGCCCGTTCGAAAGTAATAAAAATGGCATTTTTGAAAAAGTATCCCATAATTCAAACTATTCACTGCCCCCTTCTGAGCACAAACCAGGGAGATTTCACAGTAAATCTTGAGAAGAATCTCTGCCTTATAAACTGCTACCGACCGTGCTTTAGATGACATAAGTACAGTAAGTGAGAGGAATTAACTGGTCATGTTGACACATCGATGCGAGTCACTAGCAAGAGCTAGTCACAGTCTCTAGACAGGCACATGCTGAGATCACTGGTCTAACCCCCACAGGATGCTGATGAGGAAGTTGTCTCAGAGAAGGTGAATATAGTAACCAAAGTCAAACAGTAAGATAGAAAGTTGGAACTTGAAATCTTGTGTCTCCTAATTCCCAAAATATATTGAGTGCATATCTAGCACTTTGTGCTACTATATTTTACATTTTTTATTATATTAATTAACTCATTAATTGTACAAATTAGTGGGTTTCACTGAAACATTTCCATACATGCATATATGGAGCTTTGATCATATTCACCCTTCATTCTACCCTTCTTTTCCTTCCCCTCTCTCTTCCCTCCCCCAGGTCCCTTCTCTATCCCTAAAAGTCCCTCTTCTACTTTTAGGTCTTTTTTTTCACTTTCTAATTCTTGATTGGCACATAATATTTGTCCATATTTGTGAGGTAAAATGGAAAGTTTTCATTCACGTATATATGGGTAGTAATCCACTCAAGGTAATTAACATAGGCATCACCTTCAATTTTTATTATTTTTTACTGAGTACATTTAAAAATCTTCTTCTCTATTTTGAGATATACAATGCACTGTTGTTAATTTTATTCCCACAACTGTGCTACAGAACACTAGACTTTATTCCTCCTAATTGTAACACTGTACCCATTGACTGACCTTTCCCCCTATCTTTCTCCCCTACTCTTTCCAGTCTCTGGTAATCATCATCCCATTTGCAGGCTCTACGATCGGTGTTCTTAGATCCCACATATGAGTGAGATTACGCAGTGTCTTGTCTTTCTGCCTGGCTTATTTCACTTAACAAAGTGCCCTTCGGGTCCATCGATGCTGCTGAAAACAACAGGATTTCATGCTTCTTGTGGCTGAAGAGTATTCTGTTGTGTATATGTACCACATTTTCCTTATCTACTCATCTGCTGATGGTCATTTGAATTGGTTCCACAATTATAAACAGTATAACACTACACATGAGGGTGCAGGTGTCTTGAATGCAGTTTTCATTTCTTCTGGATATACACCCAGTAGTGGGACTGTTGGATGGTATATAGTTCTATATTTAGTTTGTAGAGAAGTCTCCATGTTGTTTTCCATGGTAGCTGTACTATTTTATAGCCCACCAACAGTGTAAAAGAGAGTCCCTTTCCACACATACTCACCTATGCTACTACATAGTATTTTAATCTGTAACAAATAATGTGGGAATAACAGGAAGGCTCCTGTGGAGCACAGTCTACCACTGATGGTTGTATTCTAGCCACAAGATAATATCGTCCACCCTCATTTCATTCCTTCCTATAACAGATAGACACGGTGTGTTTTTCCTTTTCTAAAGTACAGCATGTGCGTCTCTGCCCTCTGTGGGCCTGTTTTGCGGATAGGCCTAATCATACAGAGCAAACTTCTTTCCCAACTTGATAGTTACATGGAGAGAGAATGTATTTTTCCAACTTAGTCCCAAAGCAATCAGTTGACAACTCTAGAGTAGACCCCTGCAGAAAGTGAAATAGAAAGACTCTCTGGGTAGCAGGTGCTTCCCTTCTAATGACAGCTTAACTAGCGAAGTATTGAGCAGAGTACTGTCGTTTCTCCCTGCTGTTTGCATCGGGCTGGAGCCAGCACAAACGCCTTGGTGACCCTTCAGGTCAGATTATTATGTCAGGAATTTTCTCCACAGCTAGTGCAGGATGAGAGGGCTACCACCTGCACTCTTGTCACTAAAATCAAAACACAAAGAACCTGTGGAATCCTGGGGACAGGAGCCCATGATGAGGCCTTCAAGGTAGGAAAAGAGAACAAATGAAGTGTGGGGTTGCCTGGCTAAACTGACCCATCAACACGTACAGGGTTAAGAAGAAAATCACATAGTAAAGTGCTGTCATGAATGGAGAAAAAACAGGGTCACTGCTTAAAACTGCCGTGACCCTCATCAAATCATTCATTCAGTAAATTCACATCATTAAGCTCTTCAAATGCCAAAGTACTCGCTAGGCAGCAATTGGGTGTCCAAAAGCTAATATGCCTTTGTTTCAACCTTGGGTAAATTTATAATCTGGCAGAATAGCAAAGATATAAACAAATAATTCTAAGCACAGTATAAAATGACCCCCTAAAAGTACTTTTCTAATTTAAAGGCTGCAGGAGATACTTTTCCAATGGGGGTAAAAGGAAACACTTGGAGGAAAAAGTGTATTTGCTTAAGGAGAATTTCTACAGATTGGAAGACATAATGATCCAGTTTAGTAGCCAGTATGAACTACAGAATATCAGAAGCCAAAGAAGGCCCTATTTTAAACAGAACAAGACCCTTTGAGGAAGAATAATGACTATTAAGCCTGAAAATGCAGATGTGACCAGTATGGTGGAATTTCATCTAGATGACTGAGAAGAATTTGCTTTCATCAGGAGCTATTGAAGGTTTTGATCAAGAGAAGGATGGTGTGGTCTGGATCTGTGCCCACACCAAGCCAAAGGAATAAGACAGGGTAGGAAGATGGGATGGTAAAGGGGAAAGAGAGGAGGCTTAAGTAGGGATGGATGCATGATGAAAAAAGGAGGAAGAGGTAGGAGAGGTGGGAAGTGATGGAAAGGGAGGGAATGAGATAGATCTAATTTGTGGTGACAAATAAAGAAATATATATGAATGGCCATCTATTTAAAAAAAAAGTAGGCTCAGTATTTAAATCCAAAGCAAACAGTCAACTACAGAGCAAAATGGCACATGAAATCAAAACTCCAGAGTTATGTCTTAGTCTATTTGTGCTGCTATAACAAAACACCATAGACAAGATGACTTATAAGCAAAATAGATTTGTTTCTCACAGTTCTGGATACTGGAAATGATAAGATCAAAGTACTGACAGCTTTGCTGTCTGGTGAGGAAACACTTCTGGGTTCATAGATCTTTTTGCAGTGTTCTCTATATCAAAGGTATGAGGGATCACTCTAGGATCCCTTTTATAAGATCATTAACCCTCTCCAACAGCTCTCTTTCCTAATACCATCACCACAGTACTTAGGATTTCCACATATGAATTTGACAGGGCACAATCATGCAATCTACCACGAGTGTCAGCGAAGCAGAATGAAGTACTTTTAACTTGAAATGGTAAACAAAGCCAAGAAAAGTTCTATGAAATAATAGTAAGAAAAAAGAAAAGCCTACTGTGCAGAAGCATGTTGCCTTTATATTGTGCAACAGATCCCTGTTGAGGTGTCTGATGTCAGGTAATTGGCTGCAGAGATTGAAAGAGGGACAAAAAATAGAAAGAAAAGGAGAATAAGTTGAATGGGCTCAGGTCATCAGTTTCCTTAGTATTCAGGAGAGAAGAGATAAAAGCTTACATCATCCAACAGCAATGGAGATGGAAAATAAGCAGCCAGGTATAAGAGACTGGTAGGTTTGAAAGATGTTTTTAGGCACCTTGTCAAGGATGGGGTGTGAAATGGGAGTGGAGGGCTATGCCTGAATAGTGGGGATGATGCTGGCTGCATTAATTTAAAACAATAAATGGATAAAAATTACAGCTGATTTCTAAGAGGAAAATGCCAGATTTTATGAGTCAAATTGACTTTGAGAAGGTAGCAAAATGTTCAGAGGGTTGACATCCAGTCAAATGTGTCGTACAAAAGATTTAAAGAGCATTCAGGCATTGGTTTTAGTTGAAACCACAGGGTTTGGGAAGAGCCAAAGAAAATAATCACACAAACTCAGCAAATGCATGTGTCAAGTCAGCATGTGGGAGGGACAATGAAGTGGCCCATCAAGACCTGAAAAATACAGCTGCTTTGGTAAGGTCCGAACAAATACCAGTGAAGTAGATTCAAGGAAAGATGTATCAAAACCTTAACAGGATAGAATGATTCCTAAAATGAACTGTATCCTCTACTTTAGAACAGTCTTGGCACATAATAGCTGATCAACAAATACTGGGTTACTGAAGATGAAAAAGAATTGATTTTACTTAGATTGAAGATTCATGTTTAAGAAGAGACAGTGTCAAGGAGAAGTTGGATGCCTCAGAGGTGGAGCAAGGAAGAAGGCAGACATTCAATCCTTCATGCCTCTGAAGGGACTGTGGAGATAAACAGGTGAGTAGACTTCAGGCACAAACTGACATGGCTTAGATTTATAACTGACTGCTGGAAGCCTCCAGGGATTTAAAATCAGAGACCTCTTCTAGTTATGTTTTTAGGCACACCCAGAAGCTCATTATAATTGGCCCCATGTAGTTCTTCAAAGAGAAGATATGTTAGCAAATGAAAGGAATATTTTTCCCTTTTAGTCATTAGGTTCCTCTAAACCGGGTTCCTGATGTAAACGAATAAACTAGCATTATGTTTAACATATGAATGTCTTGTGAGTTTTCTATCTTAAACTCCCTAGCATGGCTGAGTTTGGTTGTCTCAGGAACACCACCATGACTAAGTCTCTTGGTTTGCAGTGTGGGAATAGGACTCTGGACTGGGTGGAAGGGTGGGGGGGCTACAGCAAGTTCGCAGCATCATGAAAGACCCCAAGAAGCAGCCTCCTGATGTCCTATAATAAACTGACAAGAATACTCCTATGTGAAAACACACTCCACATTTTTGGCAAATTAGAGATTCAATAATTTTAGTCAATATTTCAAGAGTACAAATAGATGGACTTTTAAACTCACACTGGAATTATAACAAACCTTTCTTATACTGACTGAAAGAAAAGTATAGCATCATATATTAAGAGCATATGTAAACCAGGCACGGCAGCACATACCTGTAATCCCAGAACTCAGGAGGCTGAAGTAGGAAAATCACTGCAAGTTCAAGGCTAGCCTGAGATACATAGTGAGTTCATGGCTATCCTGGATTACAAGGGGAGACCCTGTCTCCAAAAAAAAAAAAAAAAAAAAAGAATATGTACAGTATTCTGAGGTTAGATTGAAATGCTTCCAGTCCAACTCTGCCACTTACTGGCTGTGTGATGACTTTGAGACTGTAACTTGACGTCTCTTTGTCTCAATGTCTTCACCAGTGAAATGGAAGTAATAATACTATTTATCTCACCGTGTTAACATTAGTAAACACTTAAAATCACAACAGCAAATTTTAAAAAAATGAACAATGTGACAATACTGATTGCAGCCAAATAGGCAGAGCAACTAGAATTCACCTCCATTACTGGGGGCAGCGGGGGGCAGTGCAAAATGTTGCACCCACCTGAGAAAACATTTTGGTAGCTTTGATAAACTTAAACACACACTAACAATGTGACCCAGTGATTTCATTCCTAGGTATTTACTCAAGGGAAATGAAAACATATGTCCACATAATAACCAATACGTAAATGTTTTAGTTACTTTAATCATTATTGTCCAAAACGGGAACAACTCAAATGTGCTTCAGCTGGTGAACGGAGAAACAAACTATAGTATACCCATATGATTGAAAACTATTTTTCAGCAGTAAAATGGAACAAACTGCTTACACACTCAACATGGATGAATCTCAAATGTACTCTGCTAAGGAAAGCAGCCACATTTTGGAGATTATATATGATATGATTCCTATTATATGACTTCTGGGAAGGACACAACTACAAGGAGACAGAAGAGATGGGTAGTTGCCAGGGGCTGGGATGTTAGGTGTTTGCTATAAGGGAGAATGACTGGTTGTATATTACAGCATGCATTCAATAAAATTCATAGATCTGTACATGAAAAATTGCCAATTTTATCACAATTAAAAAATATAATGAGGGAGAAGTAGGGGAAAGGAAGAAAGGAAGAAGGGGAGAAAGGAGAGGTGAGGAGAAAGAAAAGAAGGTAGGAAAGAAAAAGGAAAGAGAAAACAGTGTCTGACATATAGTAAGTACAGTACAAATGTCCATTAAACAGTAAAACTTATTTCTTGTAATATTTCACATACTTAAAAGGTACTGCTGTCTTAAAAAATCTTACAATAATTATTATTTCCTAATAATACAGTCTTGTGAAGATAATATCTGGGGTAGATCATTAAAACAATTCACGTTTCCATAGGAAAAAATAGAAGATACAGATAAGTAAATAAAAACAATAATCCTCAATTCAACTATATAAACCATATTTTTAACTTGGAAAATGGTTTTGTACCATACATTTTGAAACTACTTTTTGCTTAGCAATATGTCCTGAAAAAAGACAGATCGGCACCATCACTTTTGAAGGGTATTTATGCCACCAAGTCTCTGTTGCTGAACATTTAATTTGGCGCCAATGTTTTGATAGTATGAACCAGATTGTGTTGAATATCCTTAGAACACTTATCTTTGCGCATACAACATTATTTCTTTATGGTAAATTCCTAAAACGGGAATTACTATATTGACAAAAATGCACATTATATGCTTTTTCATTCATATTGCCAAATTACTCCCCAGAAGATTATATAATTTACAGCAGCTGTGAATGAGCAATGGGGCTGTGTTTTGGTGATCCTTCTTCAAAATCTAACAAACCTTCTTTCTTAATTACTTTGTATATTAGAAATGTGGATTTTTTTTAATTAAAAGATTATTAAATCAACTTTAAATACACAAAAATCTGCTGAATTTACATTGGGTACCAAGTACTGTGAAACATAATTAGGAAGGTAAATCATCTGAGCATTTAAAATTACATTTGTATTAATTATCTACGGAAATCACCCATACTATTACTACCTGGCTACTTTTACTGGGTAATTTTCAGAGAAGTGACATCATTTTGTACATAAGGATATTCCCTGGGAAAAAATAGAAGCGTTCTATTGTGAGTGTCTCTAGGATATTCAGTCATGAAATTTTGAAATCTGGTTTTATTTTTTAGCATATTCATAAATGGTTTGAGTTACACTCATCACAGTGGCCTCTCGTGCCTATTCTAGGAATTTACCATAAAGAAATAAGTATCTCTCCCTTTGGAGCAGAGCCCTAAATCAATGACCTGCTACCTAGGTAGAAAACTAAAAATTATCTGCATTTGCTTGGTCCAGTTAAATCAAAGGTTTTCAGAATCCAATGAAGAAGCAAGATCTTCACCCACTATAACTTCCCTGAAGCTACAAACAAAAATCTGAATTTCATTCTTCACAAAATAGCTGTTCTTTACTTTGTAAAGCATACATATTTCATTCTCATACTGCAGTCTCTTACTAAATCCTACTATGGTTTTGCAAGTCATCTCTAAACACATTTAAGTCTTGGTCAAGGGGAGATAAAGTCGGCTACATTTTCAACACCCCAAAGATCAGAACTAGTAAGTGAAAGTGTAGTTAACTCAGAAAAGCTGGTTCATTTCCAGAAACCAACATTTTTTAAAAGACAGAAGAAACCTAGTTCTTCATAAATAACCCTGGACCAATGCTAGCCTACAGGTTTTAATGTTGCCTACAAGACCGTGAATCACTTTTCTTAAAGTCTGAACTTTCCAACTAACTAGATTTTAGTTCATCCTATAATTATGTAACTTAGGGGTTAATTTTGTTAATCACTCCCACTGAGATGAAAACAGTAATATAATCTTCCGGAATGTTTGTGAAATGTATTCATTATTTGCATAGCACATTTATGATTTTTTAACTAATATATTAGCATCTATCCACGTGCTGGACCTGTGTTAGAACTTGGGGAAACAGACATGCTCTTGCAAAAGAGGCTTCGTTGTCACAAAAGTGAGGTGGCTCCTGACAGATGGAACCTGGTGCTTGTGCATGAGGTTAGTTACTGCAGACAAGAGGGACTGGGCATCTGCCTTTTCTGGCTGGTCACTGGGCACTCCAGTGCCTTGACTGCTGAAACATTTTAATTCTACATGCCCTGAGAAACTGACCTGAACTAAACTATCTCTGACTGTGGCAGCGCTGACAGGAGTTCAGCGGAGCTAGAAGAGAGTGAGCTGGGCTTCCGGGTATCAAAGGAGCTGATAAAAGCAACAAGCCAAACAGGAAATGGGATAAGTCTTTAATAACCACTGCAGCCATCGATGAGACGCTACGGGATGGATTTTCCCCCACACAGCAGCACCCTACTGAGGGGCCTCAAACAGCCCTACAGACTGGGAGCAGAGAGGAAGGAAGGGTTGGGATACAAAGCGGAAGGGCTGGGAGTGGAAGAGTCTTGGGTCCTGAAGAAGAGGGAGGGAAAGGTGTCTTTAAGGCCTCCCTTGTGTTGTTCAGCTTCCTATCACTGTGACAATATTCCTGAGACAATCAATGTAAGAATATTTTAGCTCACAGTTTCAGAGGCTTCTGTCTATGGTTGCTTGGCCGTCTTGCTTTGGGCCTGTAGTGACCCAGGACATCATGGTGGGAGTATGTGGTGGAGGAGGCCATTCGCCTCGTGGTAGCTGGGAAACATGGAGTGGTGGGGTCCAAATTCCCCTTCAAAGCACACCCTAAATGACCTGAAGAGCTCCTACGAGGCCACACCTCCTAACATTTCCACCACTTCCCCACAGCCCTGTGTACTAGGGACCAACCCTTTTACAGATGGGACTTTGAGAGACAGCTAAAATCCAAACCACAATCCACCCACTCCCCAAATAAGGAGGCCTGGACAGAGGTGGGTGAAGAAGAATGCTGCTGATGCTTCAGACAAAGAAACAGGAATGAGGGTACCTAGGCCAGGAGTCACAAACACAAAGAGTGGGACCAGCCAGAGGGGCAGCCGCCCCCTCAAGGACTACACCCCAGTGAATATATCGAGATACTTCGCAGAGGTCATTAAAGTCCAACCTTTGGAGTTCCTTTATCTTTCCCCAATTCGGTAGGCATTTCAGGAAGATTACAACACATTTACCGAACCACTGGCTCCATTTACAAAGTCTCACCCTAGGCGATTTTGCATCCTGTTTGGAGGTTCACTGCTTCATTGATCAGCTAGCAATTACCTCGTTAGGTTTGAACAAACAGGGATCATGGAGTCTGTGTTCTATTTTGGGGCTCACTGAAAATTGATCCGTTCTGTGGTTTCCAATTATAAATGTCTATCAGGGAAGTTTGGCCATCCCTACCTGGCACAAAATCTTTGGGCATCGAGAGATTGGTTTTCATTATTGAGTTTTTTATAACTTTCCACACACAATATTGTGGCTGCTATGTTGGTACCATTTTAAATGATTAAAATAAAAATATTTGAAGTCCAGAGTATCTATCTAGTACCTCAACCTAGAGTGCCGGGAGGAATTGGTGGCCCTTCGAGTCTCTACCTCAGGACTTCCAGGAGCCTGGTGGAGAGGCAGGGTTTTATGGAGATTTCTGGATCCCACCCTATCTAGGATATATATATATATTTTCCAGGGAGCTGATAATAAGAGTGGTCCTTTTTTTAATGGGCGATGGATGTCTGGAAATACATCTAGGTCCCATCATTGTTTCTTTGCCACTCTGATGAAATCTGTGAAATGACTCAGCTCAGTTATTGACACAAGCATTATCTCTTTACCAACTCATAGAAAATTCACCCAATCCCATTCTTCCAGCTTTAATCTCAGTTCTACTTGGACACGGGCAGAAATTTCTTTATCCTTCTTTAGATTTGATCTTAGACTGTAAAGCACCTTTCTGGGCAGACAAGAGTACAGTGTTCAGTTTTTCCTCATTCTGTGGTAATCCCGTTCCATCACCTCCTTTTGGATGTCTTCTCCCCACAGCACATCATGCTGCTGTGGACTAACACATACACACACACACACACACACACACACACACACACACACACACACACGTACCTCCTTGTGGGAGGCTAAGCAAATCACAGTACATTCACTTGCTAAAAAAAGCTTTGAACAACTCAAGTTCAACCAGAATAAAACTGTTGGGGCTGTATCTTCAATGAAAGAACTGCATTTTTTATCATGTTCTACAATCTCCAGTTACATATCTAGTTAATATTTTATATATGTATAGTACCAATTAGTACAATACTGAGCAAGTTACAAACTAAATGCTAGATAATTTCTAGATCCTAAACTAAAGCAAAGATCAGATATATTGATTCCTCCCTAAACCAATGCTAGAGCAATCTAGTTATTTTCAATTCCTGGGTGCAATGTAATAGCAGTCTTTTTTATGGGTATGTGATGTGAACTATTGACAAGATTACACTGTAATTACTACGTGGAGTTAAGGTAATTGCATAGCATTGTCCTATAATTATTTGATTTTGTATTTGATTTTGTATTTGATTTATAAACTGTAGTATGAATTACATCACAACTAATACTGGGTCTTCTTGGTGTAATTAGTTATTATTCATCAGTTCAACAGGAAATGCTGTATTTATACAGATCAGTGTGTTTAACAATAGCAATCAGTATTTAACTAATAAGATTTGATACTTTGACTCATGCATTAAGTAACTTTTTTAAAAAAGTTTAAAGCTATATATGATTTGAAAAACTTAAGCAAAATGCTGTTCAAACATGGTTCAAACCTAAAATATACAATGTAGATATACATATACACATTACGCATAATGTATGCATACAATGTGCATATACATACACATTGTCTATATGAATATATATACACACACAATATATATATATAATTTTTTTATAAATGACAACCAGTTCTACATCTGTTCTTACCAAGCTGATAAATGTGGGTTGTTGCTTACTGCAAAGGCAATAAGTAAAAAATAATAACACCAATCACCACTCAAAATGATTTCATGCAGTTGTCCCAACCATGGCCACACATTGTACATAATTACCTAGGGAGCCTTCAAATTCTGATATTGGATCCTATACACCAAACATTCTGATTTAATTCATCTGGAGTAGAGCTGCGCCCCTGGATCTTTTAAAAGCACTCGGGTGGCTACAATGTATAGCCCAGGTGATCTTTATTTGTAGCCAGGGTTGAGCACTGCTGCTTTTAAAACATCATTAGAAAGCGACCTAAGGATTGCAGAATATTTCCATTTTCCAAAATTCACATGCTTGGATAGTAGAGTCAAAGAATTTTAATTACAATACTATTGATAATGAAATTTATGTGGCTAGCTCTCCCTTGCTAACATATTTGTTAGCTTTATTATTCAATTTTCAAATGTTATCAAAGTATGCATGTACATATTTTAAGAAGTCAAATAGTGCTGTGGGGCTTATAATGGAAATCAATAGTTCCTTGTTTTAGTTTGGCCCACTCCAATATAGCAATCCCTGGAGATAATCAATATTAACTCCTCTGGCTGTTTCAAAATAGTATGCTTAAACTCTTGTCTTGATTTTACAAGATGATACCTTATCATTTGATTTCCTATCCATCCAACTCATCCTCCTCCACAAACGCACACACCACAAGGCCTCTCCTAGTCTCCCAAAACACTTAGGCCACCATATTGATTTAACCCATGGCTAATGGTTAAACTATTCTGATGGTAAATATCCTTGAGAGCTGACAATTGTGCTGCAGTACTGTTTATAATTAAGATTTGTTCAATATTCCATGTGCCCATCAGTAGCTCCTCCTCCAAATTATCCAACAGAGCCATACAATATTTTCAGAAATAAAAAGGTAATACATGATGTCCTATTGTGTACTGTTTTTTGTGTGGTTTGTTTTTTGGGTTTTTTGTTTGTTTGTTTGTTTTTTGGTGCTGGGGATCGAACTCAGGGACTTGTGCTTGCTAGGCAAGCACTCTAACCACTGAGCTAAATCCCCAACTCCTATTGTGTACTGTTTTAAGCACCTTGCATGTTTTAATTTCATTTCCACCCCCTCCCTACATGGTAAAATATTATTTTAGTCTGCCAAAAAAAAAAGAAAGGAAGGAAGGAAGGAAGGAGGAAGGAAGGAAGGAAAGAAAGAAAGAAAGAAAGAAAGAAAGAAAGAAAGAAAGAAAGAAAGAAAGAAAGAAAGAAAGAAAGAAAGAAAGAAAGAAAGAAAGAAAGAAAACTGGGTTGAATAATTTGGCTGCCTGGCTAGTAAGTGGTGAAACCGGGGTGGGAGCCCAGGCGTTTGGGCTTCTTGGGGCCAAGCTCTCAACCATCACCCGGTGCAGTCACCTGAACTGTCAGCCCTCCACCTTTTGTGTCCCAGGCTACCATTGCTCCAGCCAGTGCAATCACCTTCTCAGTGCTTCCAGCCAACTGCCCGGGCCCACACTTCACTCTCTGCACAGGACTTCCTCTCACCTCTCTTCTCCAGGTCTCTTTCTTCCTAGACACCACACTCCTTCTCCCGCTGAGCCTCTGTTAGTAGAACACCTTCTTCAGCTCATTCCTGCTAAAAAAGAGAGGTAATGTTTTTTGAAGTGTGAATGAAGTGTCTGTACTTTGCACAGTTGATTAATATTTGACCAGCTTACTTCTTTCACGGCTGTAACAGATTACCGCAGACCTAGATGCTTAAAATATGAATTTATCTTACAGTGCCAGAGATCAGAAGTCTAAAATAAGTCTACAGGGCTCCTCTGCTTCTGGAGGATCTAGAAGAAAATCCATTTCCTTGTCCATTCCAGCTGCTGGAAAACACCTATTTCCACCAAGGTTTGTGACTTCCCCCATCCATCTTCTCATCTTCACATCCTCCCGTCTGGCTCTGACCCCACCCCTCGCCTCTTGTGTTATACTGGGCCCTGCTACTGGTAAGTAATCCAGGCTGATCTCTTCATCTCAGGATCCTTGACTTAACCATATTTGAAAAGTCCTTTTTGATGTATATATTAACATTCGCAGATCATGGGATAGACGTCCTGAGAAAAGAAGATGGTGTTATTCACCCTACCGGAACAGATACAGAGTTTGGGGTTAGAAACTTCACCCACAGAATTCTGAAGACACTCATACATTCTTTTTGCTGTCCCATGCTGCTGTAGGGGGCCCTGGCTCCAACACAGTTCCTTATTTTGCATGTGTCTTCTGGTTTTTCATCTCAAGAAAATGTTCAAAAACTTCTCTTTATGCCTTCAAACCACAATGAACCCCTTATCCAAGTCTTTTTATTAATTATGTGTAATTAATGATCCCTTTATGTATGAAGACTTATGCTTTTCAGTTTTGAGAACTGTTATAAATTATTCCTTAAGATTTTCTCTCCCTTTTTTCTTTCATTCTAAAACTCTGTATTTGAAGTCAAGGCTCTTAAATTGACCTCCCTCTTCCCAAATTTCCATCATTCTGCCTTTTCATCCTTTCTAGGAGATTTCTTCAACTTTAGCTTCCAACTCTTCACCTGATTTCTTTACATCCCAAGAGTTCTGCCTGATTTTCTTAGTGTTGTGTGTGTGTGCATGTGTATGTAGTTGGTTTTTATTGTTGTCGTTGCTTGTCATAAGCCTATCCTACTGCTTCACAGATACAACATCTGGTTTTGTGAGAATATGGATCATAGTTATTTTTGTTTCTCTGGATGTTTTGTTTTGCTTCTAAGTTTTCTTTGGCTTTTTGCAGTGTTTATGTACTGTTAGATTTATTTTATTAACTTTCGTTGCTCCCATTCATGTTTGGGGCATTCCTCAGTTGTGTGGGGATCCTTGGCTGAATGGAATATTTAAGATCGAGGCACTAAAAAGCTACATGAAACTTCTATACATGAAGGAAGATTGTCAATAAACATGTTCCACTACTGTATGTCAGGGTCTGACCTTTTCACTTAGGAGATATCCAAATGTCAGTATCTGTAGATCTTCTTTCTGGCCAACATTCACAGAAAAAAATGTCCAGTCTTTTGCCTGCCAAGGTGGAGGCTATATGTGCCTGGCTATAAGCACTCTGGGATCTATGTGGCTGGCCACAAGATGGACGGAGGGAGCAGTGAGACCTGATATTCTAGTAATAGATGCTCACTTCACTCTGCCCCTATCCACAAGGCAATTATCTTGCTCACCATCATGCCAGGCACCCCAAATCCAGACTCTTCAAGGTACATCTTCTCTAAAGAAATTTTCTATCTTCAGCAAGCATTTAAAAGGCCTGAGAAAGACAAGATTTAAAATACTGGAGTAGGTACCACTAGGAAAAAACACCCTCTCTGAACCTGGAATGAAGACCCCTGGAAAACAACAACTTGGTGAATAGAAAAAAGAAGTACATCTCCAGGAAATGGTATAGATCTGATATGAAAACTAGAAACTGCATAAAGGTTAGAGTTTCTGAACACAATGCAGAGAAAAGAACAAAGCAACCTGAAAAGGCTAAGCCCTGTTCTCAGGGAAGGGAGCCTGTGTCTGCTCCCACAAGGTAAGCCCTGACAGTCAGTAGCAGCTCCAGGGAGAAACAGTGGACCAGGCTGGCAGTTTAGCCACAAGAAAAGCCCATGGGTATTGTGCACTTTAATAACAGTGTGGGGTTTTACTCTGAGAGTGGCTCCTTTGGCAAGGGAGGTTAGAGTAGATGAAATCTAATGTAGCACTCGCCATAATTGAGAGGGTTTCATCAGGAGCCATTTCGGGAAGGGGTTAATTGTTTATGACTGAGCCTCAGGAAAACTACAAAATAGCTACTTGCAGAGTTTCTGGTGTCACCCTATCACAGGGATAGCCACAAGAGACAGTCATATAGGGCTATGGGCTAGACATAGATCACCCTGACAAATTTAAGCTCAAGCTGAGTAAACAAAGGCCCCACTCTCTATGATGAGATGCCAAGTCAGTGGTGTGTAGTTATCAGAAGGGGGTAAGTTTAAAAGTGCAAGTATTAAGTCCAGCAGGCTACTTGAACCCCTACCCCACTGCCTATATGCAGCAGAGAACCCAGAGGTCTGCTTGTTTTCCCCATCTACCAATGTGAGTAAGCTTGGCTAGGACAGTTGCTATAGCCTAGGGTATGTAGACAGAGGGTCTCTGGAGGGGAGGGCACCCCACAAACCACAGGCTATGAAACTAGGTAGAGAAAGCCATGACTTGGTGTGCACAGGGGAACATGGAAGCTGGAGATATCGGAGTAACTATAGGCACAAGATGGAAATCACTGATCAGCCACACCCAGCAGGAAAGGCAGGGCAGGATCCAGCATTCCTACACAAAAACAACATGAATAAAAACAAAATAGGTTCTCAGCACTGACCCACTATCTCACCTCCATATACACTAGAGCCCCATGTTGCAGACCCTGGAAAGAAAGTACTCATTCAAAAACACAGAGGGAATTTTTTGACTCACTCTTTCTTTCTTTCTTTCTTTCTTTCTTTCTTTCTTTCTTTCTTTCTTCATTGGTTTTTTTAGTAAAGTATTTCAAGTCCTAAAAGAAAACAACTTTCAACCCAGAATAATATATCCTGCAAAATTATCTTTCAAAATTGCTGGAGAAATAAGTTATTTCCACAAAGAGTACCTTAAAAAATTAATGACCACCAAAGCAGTGCTCCAAAAAATTCTCAAGAGTATCCTCAAAAGAGACAGTGAAGCCAACAATGGCAAAAAGCCTAACGCAGTGATGGCAAAACTTTTAGAGCCCAAGTGCCCAAACTACAACCCAAAACCTACTTATTTATTGCAGTCCCAACACTGAAATTAAACCTGAATACTGAGGTTTTAGTTTAGAAAAAACTTGATCCAAAAGTGTGTGTGAGTGTGTGTGTGTGTGTGTGTGTATGTATATACTGTATGCAAGAAACATATTTAGTCAAAAAAGAAATCACAGATAGACTAAAAAAAAATCAAAGGATGGGAAACAACATCCCATGCAACAGGAGCCTGAAAACAAGTAGGAGTAGCTATCCTATTTTCAGACAAAGTGGACTCCATGCCAAAACTGATCAGAAGAGGCAAAGAAGGTCACTACATATTGGTTAAGGAAACAATACAACAGAAAGAGATAACAATTGTAAACATATATACATCAAACACCAATGAATCCAACGTCATAAAATAAACACTGTTACACATAAAAGATCAGCTAAATGTCAACACAGTTGTAATGGGGGAGTCTCAACACCCCACTCTCACACACAAATAGATCAACTAGGCAAAAAATATCAAGAGTTGAAATGAAAGCAGAAATAAATGGCAAGAGAAGCCACAGAAATTATAAAATACATGGAAATTAAACAATGATTCAAATAATCAATGGATCATAGAAGAAATCAAGAAAGAAAGGAAAGAGTTTCTACAATCAAACAATAATAGCAGTATCACATGCCCAAAAGAAGCAACAAGTATATCATGTACAGGTACAAATCCCCAATGATGAATGTTATCAATATGTATATTGAAAATGTACCATTAAAATAAAGTTAAAAAAAAAAAAACCACATGCCAGAACCCATGGGACACAATGACAGCAGTTTTAAGAGGGAACTTTATAGCTATGAATACCCACAACAGAAAATCAGAGCAAGCCCAAATAAATAACATAATGATACACCTTAAGAAACTAGAAAAACAAGAACAATACAATAAGGATCAAACCAGAAATTAACAAAATAGAAACTAATAAAAAAATACAAAGAATGAACAAATTGAAAAGCTGGTTCTTCAAAAGAATAAACAAAATAGATAAAACTCTTAGCCAATCTTACCAAAGAAAGCAAAGACCCAAATTAATGCAATCAGAAATGAAAAAGGCAAAATCACAATGGACACCACCAAAATCCACAAGATTATTTGTAACTACCTTGAAAACGTGTATTCCAATTAATTGGAGAACCCAGAAGAAACAGATTCCCAGATACATATGAATTACTAAAGCCAAACCAAGAATATAAAAGCCCTGAATAATCCAATAACAATGAAATTGAAGTTGTAATGAAAAACCTACCAGCTAAGAAAAGCCCAGGATTCAGTGGATTTACCGCTGAAGCCCACAGAATTTCAGGGAAGATTTAATACCAAGAATCCTCAAACTCTTTAATGAAATCAAAAGGGAAGGAGTGCTCCCAAAACAGAAGCTAGCATCATCCTGATTTCAAAACCCAGAAAAGGACCCAACTAAAAAAGAAAACTATAGGCCCTTCTCATTAATAAAAATAGACACAAAAATCCTCAACAAAATACTGATAAACAGAATGCAACAAATCATCAAAAAGATCATACATCATGACCAAGTAGGCTTTATCCGAAGGATACAAGATGGTTCAATAAATGTAATATACAAATCAATAAAAGTAATATACCACATAAACAAAAGTGAGGACAAAAATCATATGATTGTCTCAATAGCTGCAGAAGAAGTCACTGACAAAATCCAACAGACCACTCATTATAAAAACCCTGACATAAAATACGCATAGAAGGTCCTTATCTCAATCTGATAAAAGATATTTACAGCAAACCTACTGTGAAAAGCACATTACATGGGAAAAGCTGAAAGCTTTCCCTCTAAAATCAGGAGCAAGTAAAGGATGTCCACTATCACCACTGCTGGTCAATAGAGTACTCAAAATATTAGCCAGAGCAACCAAGTAAGAGGAAGAAATAAAAGATATGTATAGAGAGGAAAGGATGCAAATTATCCTCATTTGTAGATGATATGATCCTTTACACAGAAGACCCTAAAAATTCCACCAAAGGACTCCCAAAAATTAATGACCAAATTCACTAGCATAGCAGGATACAAAATTAACACACAAATCAATAGCATTCCTGTACACTGATAATGAACTCACCAAGAAGGAAATTAGGAAGACAATACTATTCACAATAGCTTCAAGAAAAATTAAATAGAAATTAACCTAATCAAGGAAGTGAACAATCCATACGACAAAAACTACAGTACTCTGAAAAAGGAAATCTAAGAGGACCTCAGAAGATGGAAAGATAGCATCTATCCTATAAAGGCAAAAGCAGTATTGTCAAAATAGACATATTCTCAAAACTAATATATGGATTTAATGCAACCCCAATAACAATACCAGCAGCATTCCTCACAGAACTGGAGAAAACAGTCCTAAAATTCATGTGAAACCAGAAGGGACCCAAAATAGCAAAAGGAATCCTGGACAGAAAGAGCCAAGCAGGAGGCATCACAATGCAGGATTTCAAGTAATATTAGAAAGCTACAGTGATTAAAAACAGCGTGGTACTAGCACAAAAACAGACATGTGAATCAGTGGAACCGAAGAGAGGATGCAAGCAACCCCAGGCACATTCAGCTATCTGGTCTTTGACAAAGGGGCCAAAACATATGCTGGAGAAAAGATAGTCTCTTTAACAAATAGTGTTGGGAAAACTGACTACACACATACAGAAGATTGAACTTAGACCTATATCTCTCACCATATGCTAAACTAAAATCAAAATATATCAAAGACCTAAATATTAAAACAGAAATACTTGTTCTGCCAGAAGATAAAATAAGTAAAATTCTTAAAGACATAGGCATAGGCCAGGACTTTCTTAACAGAATGGCAGTTGTACAAGAAATAACATCAAGAATCAACAAATGGAATTATATAAATTAAAAAGCTTCTGCACAGCAAAGGAAACAACCAACAGAGGGAAGAGACAACATGCAAACTAGGAAAAATATTTGCCAGCTACCCCTCAGACAGAAGACTAATATTTAGAATATATAAAATAATCAAAAGAATTAGAACACCCAAAATAAAAGATCCAGTTTAAAAATGGGCAATTTAAATGAATATATACTTCTCAGAAGAGGAAATACAAATGGCAAATAAATACAAGAAAAAATACTCAGCATCTCTGACCATTAGAGAAATGCAAATTAAAACAACACTGATATTCCATCTTACTCCAGAATGAATGGTTACCATCAAGAAATCAAACAGTAACATATGCTGTTGAGACTGAGGGGGCAAAAGGAACCCTTCTCCATTGTTGGTGGGAATGTAACCTAGTACAATCACTATGGAAATCAGTATGGAGATTCTTCAAAAGAATAGAAATTCCATTTGACCCAGCTATTCCCCTCTTAAGTATCTTTCCAAAAGTGTAAAAATCATTTTACAGTAATACATGCATCCTTCTGCTTATAGCAGCACAACTCATAAGAGCTAAATCCTAGAAGTGATCTATTTGTCCATCAACAGATGAATGGATAAAGAAAAAAGAAAAATATATATATATGTATATTCTGCCATAACGAAGGATAAACTTGAGTCATTTGCAAGAAAATGGATGCATTTCAAGACCACAATGTTAAGTGAAATAAATGAGACACACAGGATTAGATATCACATGGTTTTTCTTATATAAGAAGCACAAAATATAAATAAATTAAAAAGATAAATAAAAGATAGATAATAAGAAACAGGGAGATAGAACTTTTGAAAAGGCGAAGAGGACCAAGAAATGGAAGGAAGCAGGATAAAAAGGGAGAAGAGGAGGGAAGAGATTTTTAAAAAGAATTAAGATGTGTCGCATATATGTACTAACTCCCTACCATGAACATAATCATTATGTACTGCAAACATGTACTAATAAAAAACAGAAATAAATAAATGGCACTCTAAGGATCTGGCTGTCCTTACACGGGCCTTAGGTCACCCTTTCAGCCACACCCTTCGTCTCTGCTCTCAAAGGCACCTGCACCTGGATTTCCTGAGGTTTCCTGTGGTCCTGGAGCAGGAACTGGCCTTCTTGTTAGCTACCCTTCTGCAGCCTCCAGTTCAGATTTTTCTGCTCTATAAAGTCAATGTTTTTTTTCTCAAAAATGATGCTTGATTAATATTGTCATCTTCCTTCACGTTATTTTTTTGCCATTTGTGTTTAAAGTCATTTTCCCCTAGAAGTAGGATTTCACAAGGCAGAAACAGATGTTCAGATTTCCATGTTTAATAGAAAGATTCCCATCTATGAGTCCACGTCCTGGCAGGGCACAGATGACAAATTCAGGCTGGGTAACAGAAGGAATGTTAATGATGTGTCTATTTAGGAAGGTACGGACAAAGGTGGCATAGCATCCTGGCTACTCTGAGCATGGAACCATTATGGCGCTTCGGAATACTAGACAAGAGGAGACAAAAGTTACCTGAATGCAAAGAAAAAGCTGCATGGAAGGAGACAGTGGATGGAACATGTGGCCCAATGCTAGACTGTCAAAATAACCACAATCTTTCTCTGCTTCATGAATCTGCGCCCTTCGCTATACGATTTTATAATTTCTCTCATTAAAAGTAAGAGTATCTTCCCTCCATGTCTTGAACTTGGACTGATATTGTGTTACACTGGACAATGGAAATGCAGCCCAACTGAAGATGCTGCAGTTCTGAGTTCAGGCCTCAGAGCATTTCTGTTTCCTTTCTTGGAACTGTGCGGTGCTCCATGAGAACAATCTGAGGTGGCTTCCTGGATGATACACAAATACCCTCTACCCAAAGTCTCATGTGTTTGCAAGGTAACTAGCACGTGGGGATGCTAAACTCATCAGTAGATCCATCCACTGGCGAATTTAGCAGCTGAATGAACTGTCAGGAGGTGGGGCTGACCAGAGCTGGGTCACCAGAAGCATAACCTGGAAAGATGTATTCTTGTCCCAGGCCCCAGTGTCTGTCTGTCTGTCTGTCTCTCTCCTTCCCAAGTTTCCTCTATCATGCCCTTTTACCATCTGACTTGGAAACAGCTAACCATAGACTGAATCCTTTGAAAAGTGAGCCAAAATAAACTTCTTTAAGATGCAGGTGTCAGGTATTTTGTCCCAGAAACGGGAAAGCTGCCTAATACAGTCCCCATGTGCCTTATTGCCTGAACTAACAACCAGCCTAAAGCCTGATTCTGCAGTGAAGCCACCCTTAACCATCACACTCCCAGCAACCGAATGAAGTGACTGAAGATTCAGGGGTGACCCAAGCCAGGATCGGACCAGAAGAATTACTTAATTGAGCTCAGCACAATTTTCCACCCTACAAAATTATGAGCTCGAAAAATTATTTTTAGTTGAAGTCAATATTGGTTGGATAAGGAGGGGAAGAGGAGTTAGGGGAGGGGAATGGTGAATAAAGAAGCAAGACATATCATGCACAGGTACAAATTCCCTATGATGAATGTTATCATTATGTATACCTAAAATGTACCAATAAAATAAAAAAAGTTGTTTAGTAATTTTTAAAATACAGATCTTTGCAATTTGTAAATAAACACCACCTTTAACAACATTTTCAGCAAAAAAGATACCAAAAGGTGCAACATCAAAAATTCAGAAATAAGACAGAGATGAATGCTACTGTAAGTACAATTCAACATTTTTCTGGAAGTTCTCGTCAATGAAATAAAATAAGAAAAAGAAATAATAAGTTAAAACATTGAAAAGAAATAGAAAAAAACAATTGCTATTAGATTATATGGCTATCAACATAACAAAACCAAGTGAATTAATGAAGAATAACAGCATTCACCAAAATATGTGGATATAAAGTCAGTATGTAAAAAAGTTTTCTTTAACCTCAGTTCCTTTCTGGGAATGTATTTCTTTTTATTCAAAATAAAAAACTAAAGGTGGAGATTTTTGTCTACGGCCATACCACCCTGAACGCACCCGATCTCGTCTGATCTTGTCAAAATAAAAAAACTATTTTTATATTATTAAACTATTGAATCTTATGGAGCAACAGTACACTGATACAAGCAATTAAATACTAAAGGAAAGCAGGCAATGTATAGTCACAAATTCGGAGAACAAGTATCCTGCCTTTACTGTTCCCTCCCTTCAATGACCCTGCAGTCCCCTCTAATCATCTAATTCCATCTTACACTGGGGAACACGGAGTCCATCAAATGCTTTCCATATCAGTCAGCCTCCCAGTGCCCAGACAAAAAACAGAGAAGACTAGAGCAAGGATCTGGAAGAAAAAGATGAAAGGTACTCTCCTGCTCATCTACTTTTCAATATCAAGAATTTCTGGGGATTTTTGCCCACTGCCTGCAGTACCATAGGAGGTAGCGGAGAAGATCAGAAAGCTGCTTCGGGAACAAAGGAATTCTGTCCAACAACAACAAGAAATTGATGGGAGGATTGCATTTCTTCCAAGTACATTAATACCAGTACTACTTTCTTGTAAAGACCCAGGCTGAGGATTCATATCTTGCACTGCCTTTTCAACACATATGTATGATAAATAATGATGAATGCCCAAGGCAGAGAAGATAGGTTCTGTTTAAAATGTTATGTCAGGTTTCAATTAAACAGAAATCCAGCTGACTTAAACAAAATTCAAATAAACCAAATTGCAGTCACACTTAATATTTAGAGAAAGAAAAAATGTGTGATAATGTTAATTAGTGTGGATTAGATGTGGCTGAAAGTGATAGACATTAAAACAACAACATTTCAAATAGAAATGTCTCTCTTTCACGTAAGTGAAGGCAAGAAGTAAGGAGCCCAGAGCTAGGCCGGTCACTCTACCCAGGTTCATTCTAATGGGGCACGTGGACATTTGGCTTGTACACCAGGGTCCCCGGGAGCAGCTAAACTCCAGGCATCACGTCTGCATTCCAGCCAGTGAGATGAGGATAAAGAAATAAAAAGTAGTACATCTTTTCCCTACAGAGAAGGGGAAAATCATTGAGTCATATCCACCTTTTCTACTTACATCATACAGTTAGAACTTAGTAATATGATGGCCCCCTAGTTCTAATAATGAGTAGAAAATACAAACATTATTTTATAGGGCCATGTGGCCCACTAAAAAACAGGGTTTTGTACAAGGGGAAAAAAAGAAAAACAGTTAATAGAGAAAAAACAATAAGTAGTCTCTACCTCAGCTTATATTAAGTAATGCTAATAATTTGGCCAAAACACAACTTTAAGGTCATTTCATAATCAATAAATCCCACTTGACAGTCCGTATATTCCAAGTCGACATTAAAGTATTCTCTGATGATCAGACTGATGAGTCTGAATTTGTGAACATCTTCAATTATGAAAGATTCAATTTTTGTTAATAGGAGCAGCCAGGCAAACAGCTCCTTTTGGGGGGGGAGTTGTTTTTTTGGTGCCAGGGATCGAACTCAGGTCCTTGTGTTTGAAAGGCAAGCACTCTAACCACTGAGCTAAAGCCCCAGCCCCCAAAGATTCAATTTTTGTTATGCTGAACTTACTAAAGCAAGAAAGTAGAACAGAATTATTTGGTTGGATTTGGTTTTGATGAGAATGAGTCAACAAGAAAGGGTGTCCTATTGAACCCACTGGGAACACTCTGGATGATTTGGGGCACAAGTTATACAACAATGGCTTAAACATTGTAGAAAATGATTTATCTCACACATAAAAAGCCTGGGCAGTCTGTAGCCCAGGATGCAAGGACGATTTCATGAAGAACTAATGTTCCCAGGAAGTGGTAACCAGAATTTTTCCAGAGTGTACCCGGATTTTACATTTTTGCAGGTAAACTTTAGTAAGCATTTCTGAGGCTGCTGATGTCCAGCGAGGTTAAATGAGAACCAGCCCAAGTCCTAGGAGTTGCCACACAGGTGCCAATCTGAGAAATGAATTCATTGATCTTCAGATTTTTTTCTCCCTTAGGAATGTAGTTTTTTAATTTGCCATGTATTCACTTATTTCCCAGACAAATTCTAGCATGGCTTTAAGAGATCAAACACCTTCCACTGCCTGCATTGCCCTCAGGACACCATTTGCCCTGTGCTGACACACTGGGCTCCTGACCACACTTGAAGAACCTCTGCTTTAAAAGAAAACTACAGCAGCCTCACCAGGTCTCTCTGTTGCCACAGGCCTGCTGATTCCTCCATTTTCACAGGGAATGCGTGGTGGGCTGGAGCCCAGAGGAGAGGGTAGGGTGTGCGATGGAAGAAGGGGCAAGAGGCGAGAAGGTAATTTAAACGTTAATTGTAAGCACAAGAAGAGTCCTTAAACTAATGACTGAGAAATGAGGCCAGTGAAGTTCTCCTTCACACCCCTTCCTTGCAAATCCAGGTATCATTAAACCCCAAGAGCACCTGGCACAGCCTGCCAAACTCCACACCTGCCTCCTTTTCATCTGTATTAGCATCAGTTTCTGGGAAGCAGAAATGGTGTCCAGCCTGATGACTCTGAATGGGACATCTGGCAAACAGTATTTGATTCATACCAAGTGATTTCTTCCTAAAAAGTCATTGCTGTTCTCACAGCAAGACCACTGGGGAAGCAGTGAGAAGAATTTGATTAATACTGCATCGATTTTTCCTGTCTAACAAAAAGAAAAAGTAGGTGAGTGTATCTACCCCAGAACAGTCAAGAGGTTTAGATCCCAAATGTCTACAAAGACAGAAGTGACGCCCTTTAGTACGTATGATGTACCTTACGTTTGTGTATGTATGTGTACATTTTTAATTGCTTATAATAAATCAAAAGTAATTGAGTGCGTATTTATGCAGTTTCCTCACTAGTTTACAGATCTGTGGAAAGTGTTTACTACAAGAAGATTCATTCTGTTTCACTGCAAATGCGTATTATGTGCATACACAGAAAAAGACTGAAGGCAAGAAAAGGTATAACCACAGAGCACCCTGCTATTCAGCCTCAAGGGCCCCCGTGCCGGAATGAGGCTGGGACCCCAGCTTGGACCCTGGCACTGAAAATATGTTGGGTACACATATGTATACACATGCACACTAGAGAGAATAGCTCTAATAAGATCAAGCATTGCTTTACAAACGAAATTCTAATTTTTTTTTTTGTTTTTTTTTTTAATTATTTTTTACCAAGAACATGTATTGGTACATTGCATACATAATGATCATAATCAACATGGTTATTTTGTACCTGTACATGATACATCTTGGTTTTCCCCCCTCTTCCCCCCGAAATTCTAATTTTGAATATATTTAACACACTGGTTTCAATGCTCGTGAAGAAAAATCCATTTTTTGTGTATTCTGGGTATTCAATAAATAGCAATACAGAATATAGGCAGGTTGGTGTCAAAATAAGATTATTGGTTTCTTAATGTCCTTTTTTGTGGCTTCAGCCTTTTACATTTGCAAAGAATTTTAAGCAGTATAAAGACAAAAAGAACCTTGGGAATGAATCTTCTGGAATACCAAAGTTTTTACTAATCTGACCCTTAGTTATAAGCCAGGGCTTAGGGACTACATATGGATTATTTTAATCTTTAGGTCTTGAATTTAGAAGTTAACAAGTATCTACCACCTGTGCTGTTTAGTACCTCACCACCCACGGAGAACCATTTCCATTTGACTAGTGTCTCTAATCACTTCCTCAGGCTCTCTTTCTATCTGCATGTGTACACACACACACACACACACACACACACACACACACACACCATGACTTTTCTAGTTTCTCAGTTACACATTTTTCCACCCAACCCTGGTAATCTCTCGCCACCTGTAATTATACAATACATGGACACAAAGTCCTGAATATTTGAGAGGTAGGTTTGGGGTATTCCTGGTGGAAAGCAGTCTCATTTCTATATAGTTATATTTTAGTGTATATTTGCAGGGATATTTAGAGGTCTACATGTAGTGATTTGTAATGAACTAGAACATAGTTGTATTTAAAACATATGCATGGGGTTGGGAATTTAGCTCAGTGGTAGAGCGCTTGCCTAGCAAACACAGGCCCTGAGTTCCATCCCCAGCACCCAAAACAATTTTTTAAAAAAATATGCAAAAATGTAAAATTGTGGACATTTTTTTAAGATCATGATATACATTATATTAACCATTGTTATTCTCTATTTTGTTATGAAATTTTGTTTCATTTTTCATACAAGAGTTCTTTATTTTTATTAATATCTATGTTTTACATTAAAATAAAAAATTTTAAAAGCATATAATATATTACACGTTATCTATTGTGCAACAAAGCATCCCAAACTTACTGCTTTTAAAAGTGGATCTTTTTTTTCAGGATCCTGGGAGCTGGCTGAGTGGTTCTTTAGATGTTCTGTCCAGAGTCTGTTCATCCAGCAGCTCTCAGCTGGCCTGAGGCTGCTGACTGGCTCCGCACAGGCAGCTGGGAAGGCATGACCCTGTCTGTCTGTCTCTCTCTCCCCACAGTTTATTCTGGGACTTAACATGGAGACAACTCACATCAAGAATCCACAAAGGAGCACCCAATAGGGTGATGCCAAGTAAGTCCCTATTTGGGTCACATTTGTGATATTCCATCAGCCAAAACAAATTAGTGTCAAATGCAGAGTCAGTGTAGGAGAGGAATACCCAAGTGCTTGGATACTGGAAGATGTAGCTTACGAGATAATTACTACAGCAATCCACCACCAGGCCCAGTATCACACAGCTGTCCTGTGACATTGGATATCAGCTCTTCATATGAAGCTTGAGATGTCTGAGTACAGACAATGTAAAAACAGTTTCATTTTGTGTTCTGTGAGGTATGCTTTACCTTGAAGACAGTCTTAGCAAATGAAACATACTCCTGAGCTATTCAAAATAATTGATGACCTCTTTCACACAAGACACAAATGACTTCCTGGTATGAAAAGAAGGAGAGAGAAAGAAAAGAGAGAAATATAAGCAACACACTTCAGAGTGGAGCCCTTTTCCTTGCAGCTGCCATTTCCTGTTCACAGGACCACTCTACAAACTTGTAACTCTGTAGAGTGGTACTACACTTGTAGATGTCTCGCCCCAGCTTTTCCTCTACATCCACTGTCCTCAACCAAGAGTATGGAACAAGCTGTCACTGGGAAAGAGAAACTCAGAGAATAAGGAAAATAAGCTCATGAGGGTTCGGTTTTCTGGGGAAGAGGAAACAGAAATCCTGAGAGAACCAAGTGATCGAATGATGCCTGGGGGAGCTCCTGAGGGAGCAGGTATGAAGTCTGCCTGAGTTATTCCTCGAGAGAGGTGCAGAAATCGCTTTGTGCCTCTCTGTCCTTCTTGGTTGGTCCCTAAGGACCAAGGCAAGTTCCACTGCCTCATAAGTTACTTGAATTACAACCACAAAAATAAACTTCAAAAACTGAACCAAACACCTTCATTTTTAAGTACATGTGGACAGTTTTACAAAAATTTGAATAGCAAGCTCAGGAGGGGAAGTTTCCTTGGCTAAATTTTTTAGGTTACCCCATTAACAGACTCCATGCCATGACCTTCTTTGTAAATTCATCCAGAACACTGCTGTAGCTATTCTGTAAAACCAAAGTCTTCCAACTCCAGAGAAGTGACAGCAAGGGGAGCCACAGTGAATGTATTTTACAGGGAAGTTGCTTCCTGGAAACTCTCTGCAGGGATATAACTTTCCTTCCTGCCAAATCTCAGATCCAAAACATGAGCAGCTAGAGCCAGAAGCTTGGACTTAAAGCCTGTTTTCATGGACTGGGTAATCTAATTGCATAGCCAGATCCTGTTCACTATTAATTAAGTACTAAAACAAAGTTAGACCCTTAGAGGCATAAACACCTGCTACGGTATAAGACTAAATCTCTGTATCAATAGAAAACCAGATTGGAAGAGAAAATCCTCAGATGATCTGGATCACTGAGGATAACTTTGTTGGACTATGAAGTCTGACATTACAAGAGCTAGGCTGGACCAATCCAATCAAATATTTTATCCCTGAAATATCAATTTATGGTTTATGGAGCCAATTCCATATAATGCCCTGAATTAATACCTAACCCACACTTGAGCTTAGTAATAGATCTTTGGGTTCTTGCTGTTAGCCCAAGCATCTATCTCAGTGTCTTAGTTATTTTTCTTGTTGTTGAGACAAAATACCCAACACACAAAGTTGAAGGAGGAAAGGTTTATTTAGTTCACAGTTTGTAGAGGTTTCATAGTCAGCTGGCTCCAAGACAGCGGGGAAGGCAGAGGGTTATCACAAAGGAGAAAAAGTTCATGGTAGGCAGAAGGTAGCAAAGCAAGTGGGCAAGGGACCTTAGTAGCTTCTTCCTGCCCCTTTTATACTCTGTCTAGGCTACTGGGATTAGGGTGGTGCCAAAACAATGGGTGGACTGATTTAATAATCACACACTCTCAGTCCCAACATCACACACTATATCTATATTCAGCCCTCTAGAAAAGTCCCACCTATGAGCTCATGAGGCTTTGGCGGGAACATCTAGATACAAACCATAACACTCAGCCATGCCAAAATGTAGCTTCTAAAGAAATGACACTTGGAACCAAACATTGCAACAAGCTCCTGCCTCAGGCCTCTTTTTCTGCCTTTGACTCATTTTTATGCACTTTGTAATCAGCATTCTGCCCCAGTCCTTTCCCCTCAATACCTCAACAGCCTTTCCCAAACACACCAGATGCTACATTACAAAGTTTAGAGGTTATATTTGGTCTTCATCCTATTTGATGTCTCTGTTAATCGATATCTCTTTTTTCTTTTGATTTTGTAATCTGTATTTTCATCAAGACCATCCTGTCTTTTTCACAAATAATCCTAGGAGAGATGCAAACAAAAAAAGTGAAAATGGACACTTACTTAAGGTAATATACAAAACAATAATTCAAATCGGATAGAAGACCTAACCATTGAGAGCAAAATTATAAGTCTCTTAGAATAAAACAGAAGTTAATCCTCATTACCTTGGATTTGGTAGTGGATTCTTAAATATGCCACCCAAAGCACAAGCAACAAAAGAAAAAATAAATTGGATGTCACCAAATTAAACATTATTATATATCAAATAACACTATTAAAAGAGTGAACAAGCCAGGTATGGTGGTACACATCTGTAATCCCAGAATTTTGGGAGGCTGAGGCAGGAGAATTGAAACTTTCAGTTCTTGTTTGGACAACTTAGTGGGACTCCATCTCAAAGTTTAAAAATTAAAGAACGTGGGATGTAGTTCAGTGGCACAGCATCCCTGTGTTTGAGCCCAAGTACCTCAAAAAAAGAGTGAAACAACACACAGAATAGGAGAAAATACTTGCAAATAATGTATCTGATAAGGGTCTAATACCACAATACAGGAGAGAGGAAAGGGGTGTAAAAAGAATTAAGATTTGTCATGTTTACATACCAACTCCCCAGGATAAATTTAATCATTATTTACCACAAATATGTACTAATAAAATAAAAACTGAAAAATAAAAATAATAATATCCACAATACACAAAGAACTCTTACAACTCAACAACAAAAAGATAAGCTGATTTTAAGATGAGCGAAGGCCTTGAACAGACATTTCTCCAAGGAAGATACACCAATGGCCACAAAACACATGAAAAGATGCTTTACAGCACTAGTCATCAAGAAAACGCAAACAAATTACAGTGAGATACCAATACCACTTCTTGCTCACTAGGATTGCTAATTAAAAAATAAAAAGTTGTTGGCAAAGATGTAGCGCCACTGCAAGCTTCACGCATTACTGTTGAGAATATAAAATGGTAGAGCCACTTTGAAAATCAGTTTGCTGGTTTTTCAAAAAAGTAAATACAGAATATTCATATGATAGAGAAATTTACTCTTAGATATTTACACAAAAGAAATGAAAAAGTATGTTTGTATTAAAACATACAGATGTTCAGAGCAGCATTTTCTATAATAGCTAAAAAGTGGGAACAACCCAAATGTTCATCAACTAATGAATGAAAAACTAAAATATGACATGCTCACACAATGGGGTATTATGCAAGAGTAAAAGGTTAAAGTAGTGACGTGGTTACAATCTGGGCAAACCTTGGAAGCAGTATTTAGGCGAAACAAGCCAAGTACAAAAGACTACACATTGCATGAATCGGGTATGTGAGTGTCCAGAACAGGCAAACCCAGAAAGCAGACGAGTGGCTTCCAGGGGGATCAGCCAAGGGGAAACGAAGATCAGCTGTTAAAGGGTATATGATAAATTCCTAAGTATTTCGCTTTTTTCACGCAATTATGAAAGGAATATCTTCTGTTATTTTTTTCTCAGTGAGTTTGTTATTTGTATATAGGAATGCTATTGACTTTTGGGTGTTGACTTTGTATCCAGCTATGCCACTGAATTTAGTTATTAAATCTAGAAGTTTCTGGTGGAATACCACAGCGATATATGCACAACCATGTTTATAGCAACACAATTTGTAACAGCTAAGTCTTGGAAACAACCTAAATGTCCAACGACTGATGAATGGCTAAAGAAGATGTGGCTTTTCTACACCATGGAGTACTACACCGCCATAAAAAGGATAAACTTGAAACATTTATAGGTAAATGGATGCAACTGGAGAACATACTCTTCAGCGAAATAAATCAGACACTCATGAGCACACATCGAATTGTTTCTCTGATATGAGAAACCATAAGTGTCAATAAGGACAAAGAGGTGTAACAGATATTATATAAGAGGGAGGTTATATTCAAAAGAGAGGAGAACTAGAAAGGGGTAAAGGGGAAAAGAAAGAGGGAAAAAGGAAAGAAAGGGGGAGGAAAAAATGGGAAAATGTAAGTAAACCTGCTGTGAATAGGGACGGGGGAGCAGAAGGGAGGGCGGAGAAGATGGGGAAACCAAGGTACCTCATGTACAGGGAAAAAATAACCATGATGAATGTGATCATTATGAATACAGTGTACCAATGCGTGCTCCTGGTAAAAAATAGAAAGAATTAAAACTCAAGTTGAACAAAAGGGCATATGAGATCGGGGTGCTGTGAAAATGTCCTGGAGTTACACAGTGCTTGTGCCGACACAATACTGTGATGTACGGTAAGCCACCGAACCGCATCCCTTGACACAATTAAAATGGTGACTTTTATGTCATATGAATTTTATCTTAAAATTGTAAATAAATACATAAAAAATTTGTATGTTTTGCTCTGAGTTTAATAAAATGGGTCAGAGAATACGGTCTGTAAGATACTGAGCCACCAAAATTTCCTGAGACTTACTTCATGGCTTAATACCTGCTCAACTTCTATAAATGTTTCATGTGCATTTAGGAAGACTGTGCTTCCTGGTCAGTACGAGCAGAGTTCGACATATATTCAATGTACAGATCATGTTGATTGTGCTATTGAAATACTTTTTTTCTGCATGGATTTATGGTTTCATTTCTTGACCCATCAATGGAAGAAAAATCTGTCGAAATTGCCAATGTCAATTTCTCTCAGAAAGTCCATCAGGCTTTGCTTTACATTGTATCACTGACTATGTTAGTAGTTAGAAACAAGTTTACAATTGCTATATTATCTTGACAAATAAAGTTTTTGTTATTATGAATCCCTTATAATAGTTTTTGTCCAAAAGTCTGTTTTCCCCTAAAATCACTTATATTTGTTTTTGGTTTGGATTTATCTATTTTTTTTTCTTTTGCTTTTCTTCAATATTTTCAGGTCTTCACACTTTAGGTTGACTTTGAAAGACCTAGATGGTTTTGTAGAATAATGGATGGAACCATAATGCTAGATGAAATACACCAGAAAGTTACATATCACATGGTTTCTCTTACACAAAAAATTTAAAACATAAATAAATAAATGAATGGTTAAACAAAGGAGAGATGGTAAGCAAAAAGACAGACTAGCTGGAGATGGGGAAGGGGACCACGGTAGGAAGAAGGAGAGAGGGCAGGAATGGGGGGTAAAGAGATAAAAATGATCAAGGTATGCTATATTCATGTATCAATCCCCAAAACAAATCTAACTATACATATAATGACAAAAATGAAAAATTAATTAAAATATTGGATGGCTGTTTTCATTATTGTTAGTTATCAAATTTTAAAAATTTGTTTAATCAAATTTAGTTTTTTATTTACTATATATTCGAATTTTCTTTCATCTTATTTACTTTTGATTTGTTCTCTGTTTTCTTGCATTTCTCTTCTATATACCTTTTATTTGAATCATCTGTTTATTCCCTACTTGTTTGAAAATTATGTACTCTTTATTATTTTAGAGGTCACTTGAAATTAAGTATGTGATACAACAAATCTAAAGGTAAGAATTTTCCCCTTGTTTTATTCCAGTCAAGAACTCTTAGAACATTTTAATGCTGATCACCTAGATTCTGGCTTATATACTATCCATCTCCAGTATTTTAGTTATGTTTTTTGGTCATAACAAGATAAATTATCATTACATAGACACTGTTCATTTCTCCACGTTTAAATTTTTCTTTGCTCACAATCTCACTTCCTATCTCAGATTTTCCTTCTGAAATAACTGTACTTCTTCCTAAAATATATCCTTCCACAGTTTCTTTAATATAGCTCTGTTAGTGATTGATACTCCCAGTATGTAGTTAATATTCATGTAGCATATATGTAAATGTCTTTATATTCATCTTGTTCTTACAATAGATGTGGTTCTACATTAACATTTTCTTTGTAAATTTGATATATATTACACTAATATATGCAATTATTCTTTTATCCTATTAAAAAGTCCTATTCTCTATCTTGTAGTGGAAAGAGGAAAGGTAATCTAGTTTCTCTACCTTGCTGCTTCTTAGACCTCTTTATCCTTCACACTCTGAAGTCACTAATCTTGTAACTAGGGATCGATTTTCTTCTCTTTATTTTGCTAGGTAAACATTGTCCTTCCTAGATCTGTGGCTTCATGTCTCTTATCAATTCTCAAATATTCCATATTTTCAAATCTTGTCTCTCCTCCATTATTTTTCTCTTCCTATGGGTTTAATTAGAATTATGGAAGATTTTCTCATTCTATCCTCCTTATCCGTTACCCTCCCACTTACTTACCATTTCAGGTTTCCATGTGGCATTCAGAAATGTTCTTCAGTTCTCTCTTCCAATGCATTCTCCGTTCAGTTGCATCTATACTGTTGTTTGACCTATCCCTTAAGTTTTATTTTTTAATCAATAACTAAATTTTTATTTTCCATTTTTTATGAATCTTCATGGTTAATTGCTACATTGATATAATTCTTGTCTTTTTCATGATGCCATTATTTAGAAATCCTCTAAACATTCATGCACAGTGAGATAGAGCGAACAGTGCTCCATGCCGTCACACCCTCAGCAATCTCCAGACACTGAGTGACTTACCTTACGTGACAAGAAGGTTACTGAGGATCTTAAGGTAGCGAGGATAGGAGACTGTTCTGGATGTTCTGAGTGGACCCAATGTAATCATAAGGGTCATTACAAGAGCAAAGCAAATGAGCAAAGTCAGAAAAAGGAGTTATGACAAGGGGACAACAGGATGGACTGATGTGTCTGAAGATGAAAGAAAGCTCCATGAACCACAAAATGCAAGCCAACTCTAAAGACTTGAAAAAGCAAGGAAACAGATTCTCTTCTAAAGCTTCCAGAAAGAATATCCTCAGCCAACACCTTTATTTTGGACTTCCAACATCCAGAACTATGAGACAATAAAATCGTGTCACTTTAGCCCATTACTTTTCTGTTGATAAGTTACAGTAACACTAGAAACTAATACACATTGTTACCTGACATCCACAGATATTAGTTCCATCATATGAAATCAAGAAGAAGTTAATTTATTGTTTCTCCAGCCCAAATGTCCATTAACTAATGAATGGATAAAGAAAATGTGGGGGTTTTTTAATGCATAAAGAAGGATACTTATGCATTCAATATCTGTCATAAAGAAGGATATTCTCTGTCATAAAGAAGGATAAGCTTGAGACATTTCTAGGTAAATGGATGCACCTTGAGACCACACTCCGAAGTGAAATATATAGGACACACATTTAAGTTCCTTTCACATTGTTTCTCTGGTGTGAGAAACTGAAAGTGTAAATTAGGACTAAAATGTATTATATTGGAAAACGGAAGAAATTGTTCAAATAGGAAGAGGAACAAGGGGGGAAGGAATGGAGGGACAAAGAAAAAAAGAGAATAGAAGGAAAAAAATGGAAACAAACCTTTTGCAAATAAGGAGGGGAAGAGGGGTTGAAGGGAGGGGAGAGGAATGGGAAAAAAAGAAGCAATATGTATCATGTACAGGTACAAATTCCCTATGATGAATGTTACCATTATGTATGTCTAAAATGTACCACTAAAATAAAATTTTTTAAAAATTTATTGTTTCTCTTTCTCAGGATTACTTGAGAGTTTACTGTGGTCGTGTTTGTTGGGGTACTCTAGAGAAACAAGGCAAACATGGTATATAAAGTGTATCAGAGGCAGTTTGTTACAGGAATTAACTCAGGTCATTACGGAAACCAACTACCCTCATGAACTTCCACCTGCAAACTGGAGAATGACAAAAGCTGAAGGTATAATTCAGTCTGAGTCCAAAAGCCTGAACTTGTGTTCAAATGGTGTAACTCCTGACGTGTGTCTCAAAGCCCAAGAACCAGAAGCAGTGGTGTCTGAATGCAGGAGAAGACAGATGTCTGCATTCAAGCAGAAAGAGAGAGAGAATTCACCCGTCATCCAGGAATTTGTTCTATTTGGGATCTTGACAGATTGGACGATGCTGCCGCCTTGGTGAGCGAGGATCTTCTTTACTAAGTCTACCAACTCAAATATCAATCTTTCTTGGAGACACATTCACAGACATACTCAGAAATAATGTTTTGCCAGCTATTTAGGGATTCTTTGGCCCAGTCCAGTACACATATAAAATCAACCATTACAATGTTTGATTTTAGTCTCCGAGCACCTAGAAGTCTCAATTTGGAACATATTCCTCCAGAGATTGTTTTTATTTCTTCCAGCATCAGGTGCATCTATCTGTGATTACTGCAGTTCATTTCCAATCTCACAGGTTAAGTCTAGAAGTTTTATCTCAACCCACTAGTTTTGTCACCTTCCAGGGCACTTTTTCAGTCACAGAAGTGTATTCACATGTCTTCAGAGAAACAGCACAGAGGAACATAAAGTAGGTTGTATAAAAGTCCTGCAATGGAGCTTTTCTAATGTACTGATTGTTCACTGTTTGTTTACATTGTTTCCTTTTCTTTCCTTCACCCCTGAAGCTTTCTTTCCATCATGAAAGCTCCACTACTCAATTTATTTTCAATAGAAAACATGAAAGCTTTCATTTTGTAAATCCTTCCCCAGAATATGCCAAGCTTATTGAAACATGAGTTTCTATACTATCCATAGTAATTTTCTTTATTTCCAAGAAATAATACCTTGCTGGTTTTTCTTCTAACCGGCCATTTATAATTGATCTAATTTTTCAGACTTATTCTATTCTGTGGGGTCAAGAAGTTCTGGACTGTCTCAAGGATTTGTCATAGAAGCTCTCTTTTCTCAGTATTCTCTTTCCTTCAATGATCTCATCCACTCAGCAGTAGTGGAGTTCTCCTCTATATAAGTGAGGCAGGAAATTAGGGCATGGCAAGCTGGCTGGACAATCAGGCATTACCTGTCAGCCATGGAGACCTGTCAAATCATGGCCAGGATGCATGTGCACAGCACCTTCACAGCTCTGTGTGGGATGGCTCGGGCCTGATACCAGAAGATATATAAGATAGCAGCCATTGGCTTTGTTGCCACTGTCCTCTTGTTTGTGCAGTGGCCTGCCCTGTGTGCAGGGTATAATCTATTTTCCTCAAAGCATTTCTTCCTCTTGAGCACTTCTTTTTGCACTCCTTTTTTCACTTTTTTTCTTTTACCTTAAATAAACATTGAACTTTTACATTCATCAGTTGTCCCACCCAATACTTTCAGTGGGACAAGAAGAGCCTGCAAAGAACCACTGGGCACCACACCATCCAATAACATAACAATTTGACTCTAATACTAGTCTGTCAGAAAGAAAAGGCAAATAGTTAAAATTACCCAAGGAAATCTGTCAGGAACTGCTGTGTGTAAAACTGACATGCCATCATCCAATAAACTCAACATGGAAATGCACTGAAGCAGGACTTTTAGGAGGTGATTGGATCATGGAAGCACTGTGTTCATACCTGGATTAATCTATGGCTGAGTTGACAGCTGGATGTGCCGTTGAGTGGTGAGGTCTGGTAGGAAGAGACAGATTGCTGAAGACATAACCTGGAAAAGTACATCTCTCTCCCGAACTTCCTCCATGTCTCTCTCCTTCCTGGCCACCATGACATAAGCAGCTTTCCTCTGCTGTGCCCCTCTGCTATGTGGTTCTGCCTTAGAGTCAGGCAACCATGGACTGAAAACATGAGCCAAAATAAACATCTGCTCCTTTAAGTAGCAGGTGTCAAGTATTTTGTCCCAGCTATAAGAAAGTAATTAAGACACTTCCCTTCACCATAGTTTCCAGGAATACATTGTAATAATCTGAAATTCCTTCTAAATGCACCATTGGTTGTATTCTCTTGACCAAACATAAGGTTAAGAGCTGCTGCCTTTGAAACTGCCTTTCCTGTTTGCATGAAGATCATGAAATTGAGGCCACAAGGTGGTCAGATGTCATTACTGAGGCCACGGAGAAGTCAGGTAGGCACAGTCACCGTGACAGGGAGCAAGGGTTAGGGACCAGCAGAACAGATTGACAGTTTTTCCGGCAGTGGATAACAGATCACAAGGTCTCCTGAGTCGAACGGACAGCTTGCCCTCTAATGTCTTAAATGCTTTCTATAATGAAGAAAATCTCTAAACAGGGCAAATGGAAACTGGGTGTGAGTTCCTCATTTAATTCCAGATCTGACCATTTCATAGAAGCCCAAGAATACAGAGAAGACACTGCACCATTGAGGAAGGTCTGTGCACTATTGTGACATTCATGTTCTGTCAACAATCTGTGTGGTCTTTTCCAATGGGACCTGCTGCCCCTTCCTAGAATGACTGCACCCAGGAAGGAAAGAAACAGCCAGCCCTTTCTGGGATTACTGAATACTGGCTTGGGGCTCATTTTAATTATTCAAGGAGACTCAGATTCCTAGAGCTTATGTGGGTTTTATAACAAATTTTTGCCTCGGTCTTATTCATAATGGATCCAATTTGTCTCCTAACTCATGGTTATTTCTCAAGAATAGTTGGACACATAGTTAAAATAAGTACGTTCAGCAACAAGCAAAACTCCTACATTAGCTCTCAGACCTACAGTATAAGGGCTGGTGTGCAGGAAAAGCCTGCAGAGGGCCCAGTGAACTCCATACCCTTCCACAACAGGAAACTGGAACCAAAAGTACATCCTCAGCCCTACAGAGATTAGAGCCACCGTCAAGAATGTGAAAGATGCAGGAATGATAATTCTTAGCATTCCATTCAGCTCTCTGGTTTGGCTTCAAATAGCAGATGAGTCTTGATGAAGGACAGTAAATTACCACAAACATAATTAGAGAAAGAAGCCATTGTTTCAGAGGTGCTGTCTTTGCTGAACACACCTGGAAGAGTAATCTGGAAGATGGTTTATTTTCTTAAATATGAAACCAGAAAGTCACCCAAAGTGGCTTACTCTCACTTTTTGGTCAATTTGGCCCTCTTGCTGCAGGAATATTTCAACTACCCAACACAGAGTTATAGTTTTGTTCACATAGACCTTGGTTGTCTCACCATCTCTAGAATATAACGCTGGACCACACCATGGGTGACATCCTTCAGACAGAACCTGGTGAGCAAGAAGTAAAAGGCACTATAAATGTCTTCCCAAACAGAGTGTGACAGAAGAGGGACAACAAACTCAATGACATTCAACTCAGTGAGCTTTCTGGGAGTCTGCTGGATATCACCTCCAAAGTGAAAGAAAGGTGTCTCTGCCTGACAGCCCAATCGATACACAAGAGGCCAATACTTGAGCAAGCCGATTTTGAAAGTGATACTCGGTACATTTTGGATGGGTTGCTCTGACTCCTTTACCAAGGATGGTGCTTCTTGCTGATCTTCTTATCTATGACAAGTTGCAATTCTGTGCATGCTATTTTGTGCAAGGTTCTGCAATGATTCGTGAGCAGAGAGACAATTATCTGTGAGTTAAAGATGTTTAATCATGATAGACTTGAAGTCCATTTCATTTACATCAGCAGGTCACTTTTGTAAACTCCATCACAATATGACATAATTTAATATTTTAAAATTATTTGAGAACCATCCATGACAAATTTCAGCCTGCAGAGGTCCCAAAAGTTGAGGTGACAGCCTATGTCAATTCCTAGCTATATTAAGTATAAAATATTGCTGATTAGATAACACTGATATAAAAAAAAACCACAAAAGTGCCCTAAAAACAAAAGAAGTCATCCACAAGCTTCTGAAAAAGAATATTAGAAAAGCCTTATTCCATTTAAATAATTTCTAATTTTCATTATGACCCTTAAGACTTTTGTCTCACACACATGGGAGGATTCAGTAATATGGACAGTCCAAAACAAAGCCCCAAAAACCCAAAACAAAACAAAACAAAACAAAAAAACCTCAACTTTTTTGCAGTAACTGCAAAGTGAATTCAGGGCCTTTGCACTGAGCTACATCCCCAGACTTATTTTAATTTTTTTTTATTCTGAGGCCAGGTCTAAGTCTCTAAATTACACAGACTAGTCTCAAACTTGTGATCTTCTTATCTCGGTCTGCCAGAATGAGAAATTACAGGAGTTTTAATGGTCTTCCAAGAAAAGACATTGAGGCAAAATGCACTGACGGGTAGAATATCCACAGTTATTATCTGTAGATCTGGGTTTACTACAGATGAGTGCTAAATTCCTGGTCTCACCAGCAAGTCTCAGTAGTCACAATAAGACTATTTCTGTGTTTCTGACCCTAGTCAACCTTCAGTTTATCACGCCTAGCTTCCAAACCCAAATGAAACCCAAAATCAAGTTTTAAATACAAATCAGCATCTTAAGTACAGTCTGCTTCATTAAAACAACCAGAAAAGAAAATTTTCTCCAGTCTTTAAATAACATGATTTCCATAATGATACTAATAACAAATCATAAGAACAAGAGGAAAATTCATTTCAATACTGGTAGGATCTTCAATGAGATTCCTGTCCTGCTAACACATGACGATCATTAAAGAATTGAATGAGAACAACAATGTTAGAACACAACACAAGAGAATTAGGCCACATGAAACTGCTAGTAATGGGTGAAGTCTTAAGTAAAGGAATAACAGGTACATAGAGCATTTAAAACAAGGAAAAAAAATAAAGACACACACACAAAAAAAAAACAGAATAACTGAATTCTTTTTGTAACCATTACCTGGCTTTTAATAATTATTCTTCTCCCACCCACCTATGCTGGGGATCAGACCCAAGGTCTTGCACATGTCAAACAAGTACTCTACCACTGAGCTACACTCCAGCCCTCTCAGTAGTTACTCTGTTTCATGGTTTAAAGTCATATTTTCAAGGGAAAGAGAGAAGAAACATTGAGAAACATCTACTTTCTTTTAACTAGTGAGGATTTTTGTTCTCTAATTTCGAGAACTATAATCCCCCCTCTTTAAGGCTCTATTTAATCTCAGTGACAATGTAAAATATACAACTGCCTATGTTTGAGTCCTAGTTCTTAGCAAATACTTAACTTTTTTAAACCTAAATTTTCTCAATTTAAAGATGACTATGGTAATAATATTATTATATTCACAAGGTTATTTTTAAGATTATATAATATGCACTTGTATTAGTCTACTTGCCCATCACTGGGACAAAATACCTGACACTCACAACTTGAAAGAGGAGAGGTTTAATTTGGCTCACAGTTTCAGAGGTTTCAGTCCATGGGCTGCTGATTCTAAGGCAGAAATATCAGGGTGGAAAGGGTGCTAAAACAAAGCTCCTCATTTCATGGCAGTAAGGAAGCAGAGCACAAGGGAAAAGCACCAGCAAGAGACATATTATCCAAAGTCACACACTAATGACTCATCACCATTTGGGCCCCACTCCTAACAGCAGCCTCAGCTGTGAACATCAGTGAATTTTGATGAGTATGGTGACCCCATGATCTGATCACCTCTCCAAGAGTCTTATTTCTTTTCTGGTACTGGGGATAGAACCCAAGATCTTCTCACTGAGGTACATTCCCAGCCCTTTTTATTTTTTGAGAAAGTGTTCAGTAAAGCACTAAGACGCTGGCACTGGACTGAAACCTGGGACCCTCCTGCTTCAGCCTCTCAGCATGCTGGGATTACAGAAATGGGGCACCACACCCAATGCCAGCAGTCTCTCAATCCAAGCATATTGACAATTAAATTTAACTGGCACAGTGCTCTTTCTTTCCCATTGCATTGATTAGATTTTCAGAGGTTCATCAAGCAACTTTCATCTGGTCTTACATTCGGGAAACATTAAAAGGTAGGCTGAGGAAAAATACCAGATTGTCTGCTTCCCTCTTTGCATGCCTTTTAGTATGTTTTCCCGTTCTAGAAGCAGTTTTGGCAATATTGCAAAGAAGCCAAAATTTGGCCTTCACACTCAACCTCTACTTTGCCAATTCGACTTTAGTAAAATCTACATATGATGAGGGGATGGTAGAGGAAAATGGGGATTGAACTCAGCAGCTGTAAAACTGAGTTTGAGTCCAAGCCCTGCCAGTCTTGAAGCTTGGCTTTGAACACCTCAACTCTAACCAGGAACACGTTGTAAATTGTGTCACTCCTTTGTAGTTGTTTTCTCTACTTTCAGCAAACCCACACCAGTGGTAGGCACCTGGTAGAAGGCAGGGGATAATTTCACAACTCTGGACAGAAAGTTCTATGGTCTCACTTCTCTCACAATCAACTTCCATCTTCCTCGTATACCAGCCACTCTCTTCCCAATCTGTTTGGCTTTACACCTTAGCTCTCTTATTTCTTTTAATTAATAAATTAGTGATAATCAAAATAATAAAAATAATGATAACCAATATTCACTGAGTCCTTACAATGCATTAGACATTGTGTTAAACATTCCACATCTTTTCATTTAATTCCAACTAAAGCCATATGAGGAAGGTGTATTTATTCAGTCTTCTTTGCACATTAATTAGAAAACTGAGGCTCAGAGAAAATAAGTTATTTTTTAAATAATTTTAATTAGCAAAGTTGTACTTTTATTTGTTTGCATCATGATCTAAATGAGTTTCACACTTGCCAATTTGTTGGCATGTCTCTTAGATTTATAAATCCCCCTTCTTTCCTTCTTTTTTTTTCTTATAATTTATTTGTTAAAGAAACAAGGCCATTTGTTTGTATAATTTCCAATAATCTGGATTCCCGGATTCCTGGATTCCATTGATTATGTCTCTATAGTGTTGTTAAACATAGTTCTTTATTCTCTGAATTTCCCATAGATCTAGAGGATGGATGAATTTCAGGTTTGATTTTTTACCAAGACTATGAGCACTGGTGTGTTCTTTAATTAGAGGTGACTAACTCTTGTTACTTCTCTTATTATAATGTTAGCAACCATTGATGTTCAATGCTTGGATCCAGGAGGTACCCAGAGGTGGTCAAATGGGCTTATTCTTGTTGTATGATTCCTTCTTCATTTATGAGCAGGAATACTTCTGAAAAAAGAATTTCCCTATGTATACTCATGGGAACAGCTAGATATACACTTGGTCCTTTCCCTTTCTGCATCAGTTTTAAAACTGGTGATGTGATCCACTAGTACCCTCCAGTGCTCATAAATTATGTTTGTTTTCTCAGGATAATTATTAATTCATGGTAAATTCATGGATTCATTATACACGTATTTAAATTCATTACAGCTATCCTCATTGGTGTTAATTTATTCTATATTTAGCCAAGCTCAAGTCCTCTTCTGAAACTTTTTTACAAAACCATAGTGAGTTTTGATAGTTGCCTTGCTCTTTCCCCAGTCAAGATTTTCCAAGTTAATCTTGTACATTTTCTCCCTCCAGTTAAAATCTGCCATTTTGCAAGGATCTATGGCTCTTCTTAGTAGGAAATGGTATTTCAAGACCCCAATCTGTACACTGTTACTCGATGGATTATTATAATCTCTTCTAACTTACATTTCTATCTACTTTGTCCTATACAAAGAGTTCCAGTTCTCAGTGACACTAGGAATGACAGGATTACATTATCATACAATTAATTTTTATTTACTTGAATAAATCATAAGAATAGTAATCACAAAACTATTGCCAATAATGAGTCTTAAACTCCGTTTAGGATTTTTTTCTGTTCTTTTGGTTTCTAGGGTACATGTTATTAGAAACAGAGTCAAGTCACTGTGGCTTTAGGTCCCTTGGAAGAGCTACATTTCCAGCTGGGGAAGTGTGCCTGAATGGTTGGCTCCCAATCACTGCCATCAAGTCTATAACCTACCAGACAGAACCTAACTTCATATAATCTCCAGGCCACAAGTACAGCTCCCACAAAAAGTATGTAAGTCTATGTTGTAGGAAAAAAAAACACTTTTAGAAAGTAAATTGGTTACTTTAATTATAAAATCAGTTCCTAGTGCCAAAGATTTCTCTGATATAAAGTTTCACATTTTTCTAAGAAATTAATTGATCTATGCAAAACAACAAGTTTCAAAAAAGCCATTCAGACTTCTCCCAGCAGAGAAATAACTCAGATCTTTTCTTTCCTGTCAGTACACTCTGAGTTCTAAAAGTATCTAAGGTTAGTTCCATGGCTACATCTTCCTTGCCAACTACTTCTACCTACAGAATATGGTGTATTTAAACTTACTAAATTTGTCACACTGAATTTTTAAAATAGTTTTTTTGTTTTTAATTGACCCATTGTAACTATACATGTTGATGGAGTACAATGTGGCATTTGACTATTGACTATATGTGTATGTACAACATGTAATGATGAAGTCAGGGTAATTGGCAGATCTATCACCTCAGATATTTATCATTTCTTTGTGTTAGAAACATTCAAAATCTTCTCTATTAGCGATTAGAAATACATCGTTTTTGCTTACCACATCAGGCTACAGAACATAGAAAATTATTCCCTTCATCTATCTGTACGCCTGTACATTAACCATCCTCTCTCCATTGCCCCTTCCCAACACCCTTCCCAGCTTCTAGAAATCACTATTCTACTCTCTATTCTATGAGAACAAAACTTTTAACTTCCATATCTAAGTAAGTATTTGTCTCTTTGAGTGTCACACTGGTTTAAATTAGTTTATACTCCACAAAAAAAAAATGGATCCAAGAGCTCTGTTATTTGTTCACATTCTCACAAATATTTGGTACAGAGAGTCACTCTATTAATTTCGCCAATCTGGATGACATGCAATAAAGTCTCATTGTGAGGTCAATTTACATTTTGCTGAATTCTAACAAGATTCCACATCTTTTCATGAGGAATAGATTCCCTCTACAATATATTCATGCCTTTTGCACACCTTTAAATTTATTTGTTTAACTTTTCTGTAATTATTCAGAGATATTTATATGTTCAGGCTATTAAATCTCTATCAACTACATTTGTGGAAATATATTTTCTCAGTTTATGATTTGTCTTTTTACTCTCTTTATGTCTTCCAATGAACAGAGATTCTTATTTGTAATGTAGTTGGATTTATCAAACTTTTCCTTTATAGTTGTGCTTTTTAAATTAATCTTGTGAAAGAAATCATTCATAACCATATTTTTCTTCATAAATGTTGATGGTTTTTACTTTTATTTTTATAATCATCTTTTGCTCAGTAAGAATGTATTATTGGATATGATTTGAAGGCAAGATATAATTTTACTTTTGTCCTTGTGGATGATAATTTGCTAGGCAGCTCTTGTTGCCTATCGGTTACCATACAATCACGGGTCTTTTTAGTCTAATCACTCTGTCCTATAGGTCCCCTTGTCTGTCTCTGCACCAGGCCCATACTGCCTTGATTACTATAGCTTTAGTAAATCTCAATATGTGGGAGGGAAACCTCCCACATACAGCCACACACACCTTATTCTACGTTTTCAGGAATGCTTTGGCTCTTTCTGGCTTTTTGCTACTCTGTACAAATTTTAGAATCATATTTTCTAGCTCCATGGAACTATTTATCAAGATTTTCATTAAAATTTACTGAATCTCTAGTTCAATCTGAGAATAAGTTTCAACATGATGCCATTATGATAGTATCTTTCCATGATATTATTATATACAATTTAGAAGTCATCAAAAACATCTTGTTTACTATCTTTTCCTGGATACATACTAATTAAAAAGAAAACAAGAAAATAATAAGACATATAGAGAATGATTTGCGCCAGATGCAGTAGTTACCTGTGTGGGCCAAGAAGGTTGTGTGTTGGGAGAACTAAAAGGAAAACCCAAAGAGGCCTCTATAATAAAAGTTTATTTCCTATTGTGTCAACTTGAGTAACAAATGCCCACCTAAATTGGATCAGCATAGTTCTGGATGTGGCCGAGGGCACCTACTGAAGGCAGAAGACCCACCCTGGCCGGGCCTGTCACCTGAAGAAGGAAGCTTGCTCATTGCTTCTGAGGAGCTCCAGTCCTCACCTTCACCTTGAACACTGCCTCCTGGCTTCCGGCCCAGACCCTTCCAGACCCTTCAGCCTCCTGATACGCATTCACATAGGACACTGCAGTGAGCTCCAGGTCTTTAACCAGATCCTGTGGATCTCCAGCACACAGACAGCCCTTTTGCTCTTTTCCACACCTGACTTTGTGGGCAACCACTGGAAGCCTATCTTGTAAATCCTTATCTTTATGTATTTTTCATTAAATCTGTTTCTTCAGACTGGTTGTGTGTGTGTGTGTGTGTGTGTGTGTGTGTGTGTGCGTGTGTGGGTGTGTGAGACATTCTAGTGTCCACCAAAAAAATGTATACACACTTCAGAAAAAGAAAACTAGTATGATGTTTTTTCAACAGATGGTGTTACCCTCATACGGAGGATCCTAGAGGATGTCATACATCGCAGAAAACCCACAACACTGCAGGCCCTTAGAAAAGAAATTGAAAATGCGTGTGCAGCAATCTCAAGGACCAAGGTCACCCAAGCAGCAGTTCACCATACTAGTAAATGTCTGGAAGCTGACACCCACCACTTTGATCACCTCTTATAATTGTAGAGGCCAAAGGTAACTTGTATTAATCTCATGATGTCTTAATAAATTTAGTATTAAAATATTTATACAAGTTTTTCTTTTCCTGAAGTGTATATACATTTTTTCAGACGCTGTATAAATTAAACTAGACTTACACATTTTATAATTACATGCTGTGTTTCACAAGACAAACTTTAGGACATATTTAAGGAGATATTTACCACACAAATTGATTTAGGACAAAGGTGTTAAAATTTTGAATGTTTTCTTCACATTATATAAACGTACAGGTAATGAATGGTTAGTGCAACACTTTCAAGAATAACTACACTCCTCTATACCATGGAGAAATCTTTGTTTCTAAAAAATATATTTTGGAGTATTACTCAGCCATAAAGAAGGATAAATTTGAGTCATTTGTAGGAAAATGGATGCACCTGGAGATCATAATGATAAATGAAATGTCAGACACAGAGGGTCTGACTTATTTGTATGTTTTCTCTTGTGAGAAATCAAAAGTATAAATAATTTAAACAGCAAAACAAAAGATAGGCAATAGAAAACAAGGAGACAGACATTTCAGAGATGGGAAGCTGATCTAGGGATAGAAGGAGAGGGAAGGGAGAAGTGGGAAAGGGGAAGTGAAAAAGATTAAGATGCAATATGTACATGGACCAACTTCCCATGATGAATGTATTCATTACGTATCACAAACATGTACTAATAAAAGTAAATAAATGGAGAAAATTATTTATGTTCAAATTCAACTTCCAGCATTTTATAGCATACCATCTCTTTATGAATTTTAGTCACTTCTCTTGTTCTACATGTAATCTGCTATTGTTCAAACTGACTTGAGTATACACTGATCCATTCATTTATTCACAAAATATATGCATAACATATTGTGAGAGGGAGCTAGAATATGAGAAGATAATCCTGAACATTCCTGCACACAAAAGGATAAATGAACTAAACATAGTAAGACACATATTCAAATAACTATATTGTTTGACTGAATAAGTAGAAGAAATAATGATATTAAGCACAAACTAGCAAAGGAGTTAGAAGGAGGTTGAACTGACCAGTGATTGAGGAAGACTGAGGGAGAGTCCTAATCATGACTTCTTGATTTAAAACATCCCAGAAAAGTGCACGTGTTCCAGTCCTCTTAGGTTTCTCAGGTTTCTGCTTGGTTGAAAGAGGACAATAACTATTCATCATCACTGAGACCGTTATCTTTGGGCTCCACATCATGTTGGTTTGCACTTTCAAACTAGAAAGAATTTCATCTCTATTCTAACCCCACCATGAAAGAAAACTATACAGCCTTGGGAATTGCAGATATAATGCATTTTGAGGGGGCAAAGAGACTGCTTCCTGCAAAGTTTTTACCTATCCAAAAGCCTGTACTTGACTCTGTATAATTTATACGCACCTCACAGAACAAGCCAGAAAAGAAGCCAGTGCTAACTGAATGCACTGAGCATGTTAGCTAACTGCTTTGGTTTCATGGAAACCTGCTCACATATTCAATAAATTCACTGAGAGTAATAAACAAACAAACAAAAAAAAAACTTAGTATCTTATATAGTGTTGCCTGTTCCCTGTCCCTGCTGTTTCTCCAGCCCCCACCCCTGTATTCCAAATGGTTGTTTGACTAAACTTCTCTGTTTTAAATTACTTCCACTGGTTCACTGTTTACATAACCCTTTAATATCCTACAGTTAGTAGAAGATATGTTCAGTTGCCAAAGGAGCTTAACATAGTCCTAAGAGACCTGGACATGAAGGGAGAAAGAACATATGTGCTGTACAAAGGGGCCTACAAAGCTAATGTTACTTTTCTCACTTATGATCCCAGAGCCAAAACCTTCTTGGGACATATTGAACAGTCACTGACATTTCCAAAATGGCAACAGTAGTGCGATGAAGAGTCCTTCTCTTCTGAAGGTACGCATGATTTCTGAGCCAGGAAACAGATTGAAGGCTGTATTCTTGGCCTGCCGAAGCTTCATTTCCACTTATTAATGCAAGAGTTTGTAATAATTAAACTCAGGACCATTAGCTATTGCTGCCGTGAGAACCCTGTCTCCCAAATGTGTACAGAAAGAGAGCCAGTTGCCTCCTGAAGGGATTAGGAGAGTCATATACTATCCTGAATCCTGGGCACTGTTTCAACCCTCCCCAATTATGTGAATTTGTTATAAGAAGTGGTCTGAAATGTTGGCAAAGACAGTATGAAAGCAAGAGCTGACGGAAATTTATCTCATCTTTGAAAAAGTTCTTTCTTTAGCATATTTTTATATCCTGATATAAATTTATAGAAACACAATTTATGGGATTACATCATCTCACTGTATATCAGGTGCAACTTTAAGAAAGTATTTCTCAGGATGTTGGTACAAACTTCAGAGTAGACACACAGAGCCAGGTCTTTACCACACCCTAGAGATGGTTACTTGTATGTTTCACTTTGATGGGGTCATGAGAGCCCAGATATTTAGGTAAACATTTTCTGGCTGTGTCTATGACAGTGTTTCAATGAGATCAACGTTTGAATCAGTTCAATGAGAAGAGCAGATTGTCTTCGTTAACATACATGGAACACCTTCAGCACATTGAAGGCCTTTAAAAAATTCAGAATAAGACAGAATTCTCTTTCTCTGATTCACTGTTTTCGACCTGAGTTAATACTCTTTTCCTGACTTCAGTCTTAAACATGGGCTGGAATTTACACCATCACCACGCCTGATCCTCATGTCTTCAGGTGCAGACTAGAAGTATACCACCAGCTCTCCTTGTTCTCCAGTTTGTTGACTGCAAATCCTGGGACTATTATGCCTTTGTAATGATGTTAGCCAGTTCTTCTTTCCTTATATCATCTATCAGTTCTGTTTCTCTGGAGAACCCAGGCTAATACAGCCCTCCTCCACATAATTGCCAAATGAGGACTCCGTTTCTTTTTTTGAGGACTCCATTTCTGATAGCATGGACTAACATGTCTGTTCAGCAACAGAAGATCATAGCCATCAAATTCTAAGCAAATTCTGTTTTCTTTTGTAGTCAGAGGAAATAACTTTTGCTTTGAAAACTATTACTGGATAGCATATATGTCTCTCTGATATGAAGGATCTGAAATAAGCTCATTTAACTTCCTGCCTCCTGTTATCATTGACACAAAATATATCGCCTCCAAGCTTATTAAATCCTTCAAGTGCTTAAGAGATTGATATTTTTATTTTAATTTTCCTATTTAATTTGCAGAAGCCTTGACCTTGTCTGGTTTGACCCACTTCTACAAATCATGAAGCAATTTAGCACTTACAATCAATCAAAATCAGGGGCTACGACTTCTCAGTAAGCCCTTTACCAAAGATAGTTTGGATAGTGGTAGGTCAATATCCCTACAGATAAGATTATTATGAAACTAAAAAGGGAAATTTTTAAATTCTGTACAGCAATATCCTGTTTAACTCACAGTGGATTTGCTAGAATAAAAATTAAATATATCTAGAGTTTGTGGACTTCCAGGAAGATGGCAAAGCAATAAGAAACAACAAATTAACCTCTCCAAGATTCAGAATCCAGATGCTGGAAAATAACTTGGGGAAGAAAAGGAGAGGGTTAGATCCCCAGGACTCAGGAAGAATGGGAAGGGAAAACTGGAGTGCACAGAGCAAGTGACAAGACAGACCTCAACACAGAACAAGGAAGGTAATCTGCACTTTCCTCCCGGCCCCTGGCTCATGGTGTGAGACAGAAATATGGAATCTACAGAGATACAGTGAGAGCAGGTGACTCCAGAGACCTCCAGGGAGAAACGCACCAGCGGAATTGAGCAGCAGATGCTGTGTCCTAAAGCAGTAGTGAGGGACTGCAGTCCAAGTGACCACCACATCCTCTGAAGTGGGTGCTTGATTGGACACCATCTTAGGGAGAGGTCAACTGAACATGGGACTTGGAGCAGCTGTAGGCTGGCTTCATCTCAGGGCTCCAAGTGTTGAAATTCTACAGTGACTTGGTGAGGGACAACTGCAGGAGACATGCAGAGTCAGAGAGTTGTGGTCAGTCTGGCAAGAGAGAGCCAGAGTGCTGTAGGCTGAATGACCAACCCCCACAACCAGAGGCCAGGATCAGCCTGAACTTCTCTGGATTTGGAAGTCCCAGAACTGGCACGCTTCCCTAATCCTACTGCAGGTTTGCTGGGATTATCCAGCACAGATCTAGGCTCTTATTGTTTCCTTTGTCTACCATTAAGAGCGGAGTCATGCCTTGAATTGGACACTAACATAAAACTATAGACCCCATAAGGCAACCACAGGTTTGAAATCATAGGAAAATGTCTCTTTTTTTCCCTTTGCTTCTAGTTTTCTTGTTGTTTTTGTTTGTTTGTTTTGTGTTGGTGGTGGTGGTTATTCATTTGGGGTTTGTTTGTTTTTGTTTTTTCATGAGTGTGAACAGTTTTTAGTTGTTTTGTTGTATTCTTGTGTTTTGTTTTGCCTTCTTTATTTCCCTCCTATCTTCTCCACCACTTTCCCCAGGCTTGGGTAACCTTTTATTCTACAGCCTTGCTTCTGATCTCATTCTGTTCTTTTATTTCTCTATTTTTTATCTTATCCCTTTTACATTTTCTTCCCTCAGGGTAAAATCGCTCTACTGAGTGAATATTTATGGCATATAATGTTCTGATTTGTCTTAGACCTTGTTATAGAACTATAAACTTGAACCTGTGGTCAAAGGTAGCAAATTAAGAGTTATCACAGTTTGTCATTTCCTAGTCTGTATTTGATACTGTTGTTATTACTGATTGTACCACCTTAGCCAAGATGACATAGTTCTTGTGAACAACTGAACTTCTTTCAATGCCAATACCTAGATTTTCTTGGGGTCATAAACAATACTATAGTCCAGTACCAAACAACTGAGTGCTAGGCCAAATAGGCAGTAACCTTTCATCTCTAATAAATTGAAAAGGCAGGATCTTCAGAGAATCTCAAAACCAAAAAATCAGCTATGCCTAGAAGACATCTCTGAAAAGTAGTCTTTTCCTAAAGAGGTCTTGATACTAGCAATAAAGCAAATTACAAGCCTCAATGTAGAAAACAAGTAAGAAAAAAAATGAGAAAACATGGAAGAGAAATGCAACCTATAACCCCCAACTCACCCAAGGCAAATCAATGGGGTGTTGAAGTGGAAGAAATAAAAAGTGTCCCAGCAGAATTTTATGAAATGGTGGTTGGGAAAGTTAAGAAAACAGATCATTAAGTCTCTTGACAAAATTAAAACAGAGATAATTAAAGAGATGATGTCCATAATGAGAAAATGATTAGTGAATCTAGAGTAGATATAGATTCGTTACATGGACAAGCTTAGGAAAGACATGGAAACTATGAATGCTAAACATAGAAAAGAATTGGATTCCACAAAATAGATTCGAATAGAAATCCAGGACAGGGCTGGGGATTTAGCTCAGTGGTTAGAGGGCTTGCCTTCCAAGCACAAGGCCCTGAGTTTGATCCCCAGCACAAAAAAAAAAAAAAATCTAGGAGATTAAAAATTCTATTGCAAGTATATGCAGCAGTCAATCAATGTGAAGATAGAATATCAGATCTAGTAAACAGGCTTGTGGTTGGTGATCATCAAATGAAAGACCTGTTCCCAAAAGTAATAGCAGAAAACTTTCTAAGCATGGAAAAAGAACTCGAGATACAGGTAAGTGAGGTATATAGAACTCTAAATAGCCATGATTTAAAAAAAAGAAAAAAACACTCCAAGGGACACTAGTCAAGATTTCAAAAATTCAATATAAGAAAAGACCATTAAAAGCTGTTAGAGAAAAGAAAAAAATCACCTATAAAGGAAAACCTATCAGAATCAGAGCAGACTTCTCAACTCAAACCCTTAAGTGAAGGAGAACTTGGTGTAAAATACTTCAAGCCCTAAAAGAAAACAGCCTCCAACCCAGACTGATGTACCCCGCAAAATTATCTTTCAAAATTGATGGAGAAATAAGATACTTTCATGATAAAGAACACCTGAAGAAATTCACGACCACCAAACTAGCACTCCAAAAAATTCTGAAGAATATTCTAGGAAAAAAACAATGAAGACAACAATTCTAAGAATCCCAATAAGAATGAATCCACCAGGCAAAGCAAGCAATTAAACAGAAGGGAAAGAAAGGGAACCAACAATAGGAATATACTATGACAAGAATAAGTCAATATATATCAGTTATAACAATCAATGTGAATGGTCTCAATTCACCAATCAAAAGAAACAGACTGGCAGAATGGATCAAAAAACAAGATCGAACAACTTGCTGCATACAAGAAACACATTAACCTCAAAAACAAATTCATAGACTGAAAGTCAAAGAATGGAAAAAAATACTTCATGCGACAGGAACCTGGAGTAAAGCAGGGGTAGCTATTCTACTTGTAGACAAAGTGGATTTCAAGCCAAGACAGATTAAGAGAGACAAAAAAAAAAAAAATCACTACATATTGTTAAGGGAACAATCCAAGGGCAAGAGGTTAACAATCATAAATGTACATGCACCAAATACTCACACACCCAACTATACAAAACAAACACTAATGGATACGAAAAATCAGACAAGCACTCACACAATTGTAATGGCGGACCTCAATACCCTACTGTCACAAACAGACAGATCAACTAGACAAAAAAATCAACAAAGAAATACTAGAGCTGAACCAAGCCTTTGAATAAATGGACTTAGTAGATATCTATAGAGCATTCCACCCCACAACAACGGCATACACATTCTTTTCAGCAGCACACAGGACTTTCTCCAAAATATACCACATACTAGCTCATAGAACATGCTAAAGTAAATGCAAATGAATTAAAAGTATCCCATGCATATTATCAGATCATAGTGCAATGAAATTGGAAATCAATGGCAAAAGAAGCCACAAGAACTACATAAACATAAACACTTGGAAATTAAATAATGCCCTACTGAAAAACCAATGAGTCGCAGATGAAATTAAAGGAGAAACTAGACAGTTTCTACAATTAAACAATAATGCCAATACAACATACTAGAATTTACGAGACAAAATGAAAGCAGTCCTACGAGGGAAATTTATAGCAGTGAATTCCCATGTCAGAAAAACAGAGCAAGCACAAATAATCTAATGTTGAAACTCAAGCTTCTAGGAAAAGAAGAGCAAGTTAAACCCAAAGCACATAAGAAGGAGAAAATTATATAGATCAGAGCATAAATTAATGCAATTAAGACTAAGAACACAACATAAAGAACCAATGAATCAAAGAACTGGTTCTTTGAAAGATTAAGTAAAATAAACTATCTCATCAAAAAAGGAAAGAAAAGACCCAAATCTATGCAATTAGAAATGAAAAGCATGGGGCTGGGGATTTAGCTCAGCTGTTAGAGTGCTCGCCTTACAAGCACAAGGCCCTGAGTTCAATCCCCAGTACCAAAAAAAAAAAAAAAGAAAAGAAATGAAAAGCATGAAATCAAAACAGATCCTGCAGAAATCCAGAAGCCCATCAATACCTGCTCTGAGAACCTGTACTCTAATAAGACAGAAAACTCAGAACAGACAGATTCCTAGGTACATTATGAATTACCAAAGCTGAATCAAGAACATACAAAATATTGGTCTTGCTCTTGTTTTTAGCCTTAAATATATCCATTCTGCTGTACCTGGGAATTCTGTTTCTTACAATTAAATGTCATGTCCAGAATACATCACCCAAAGTACAAGCAACAAAGGAAAAAAACAGCTAAATTGGACTGCATCAAAATTTAAAACTTTTATATTAGAGATGATGCCCTCAAAAACTGAAAAGTCCAACTTCTAGGAGAAACTATTTCCAAATCTTATATGTAAGGAAATTGTACCCAGAATATAAAAGAATTCTTAAGACTCAACAACAGAAAGAAAAATGAAGCAATTCACTTTCAAACTCTTCCTACACATTCCAAGAAGCTGTCTGTCATCTCTCTTTTCTCTCTTTCCCATCTTCAAATAAATTTCTTCCACCAATGTTCTCTCACACATGTGGAATTAGAAAAAAAAAAGTTGACCCAATATAGAACCGTGATTACTAAAGTTGGGGAAATAGAACAGAGGGTGAAGAAAGGAAGCTTAATTTGATCAATGTATGTTACATTATGTATTGAAATATCGCACTTAACCCCATTAATATGTACTTTCTTCTTCCTCCCTCCCCCTTTCCTTCCCCTCTCCATCCCCTTCCTCCCCTTCCCCTCCCTTTCACCTTCTTCCTCTTCCTCTTTTTGTTCTTCCTCTCATTCCCCTCCTCCTCTTCCTCCTCCTTCTCCTTCTTCTTCTTTGCTAGGGATCAAACCCAGGGCCTTGCATATGCTGGGCATGCATTCTTACCACTGAGTTATATACTCTCAGCCTACTATGTACATTTAATATGTGTTCATTAAAAAAATTTAAATATATAAATAATTCTTTAAACATAGAATTACCATATAACCTTGGTATATACCTAAGAGAAACAGAAAACTGTATCTACACAAATACTTGTACACGAATGCTCATAGTGGCATTCTGCTAAAAGCTAAAAAGTGCAAAAAAATCCACATTAAATAGATACACATGCTATATCCATAAAATGGAATATTACTCAGCAATGAAAAGAATAAAGTGTTGGTACATGCTACAACTTAGATGAGCCTTGAAAATTTTATGCTACATAAATCAGTCAGAAAGGACTATTATATGATTCCATTTATATGTAATGTCCAGCATAGGCAAAGCTATAGAGACAGAAAATAGAAAATATCAGTAGCTGAGGAGTAAATGCTAGCAGACATGAGCATGATTAAAATGTTCTAAAATGGATGTGGTAATGGACATCCAACTCCATGAATATACAAAAAGCAACGAATTGTATAAATCATGTATTGTATGGTACATGAATTATATCTCAATACAGCTTGACTGTCCCTTATCCAAAATGCTCAGGAAAAGAAGTGTTTCACATCTTGAATTTTTTCAGATTTTAAAATATTTTCTTATACATAATGAAATACCTTAAGGATGGAACCCATTTAAACATGGAAGTCATTCACGCTTTATGTACACACAGCCTTATTCATCAGCTTTCCTGTTGCTGGGATAAAATATCTAACACCAACAACTTGAAACTTTATCTGGCTCATGGTTTTAGAGGGCTTCATCTATAGTCACCAGGATCCAAGGCAGGAACCTTGTCTTGGAAAGGTGTGGCACAGCAAAGTTGCTCAGCTCATGGTGGCCAGGAAGCAGAAGATGGACCAGTGCTGGACAACAGCAGGCTGGGAGCCAAACACAGTCCCCACCGTCTCCCCCATGGCCCACCTGTGCTTTCCTAATCTGACAGACATCTCTTAATCCAGTCAAGGTGAAATAATGAGTATGGGTGACACAGCCTGGAGATAATTTTATACATTATTTTTCATGCACCTGGGTTTTGATTTTGACCTGTCCCATAAAATCGGGCATGTGAATTTCTGTTTGTGTGTAAAACCTGTTTTAAAAAAAAAAGTCTGAAGCAGAAATTCTATTACTTTCTATGTACTCTTTTTAATTGTGAGTTAGAGAAATGTGACAGAGAGAACTAGATTGTTTGGAGTCTACATTTTTAAATGTTGGGAGCATTTCTGGTATCTCTAAGCCATCTTCTTTCCTTACCACTAACTCAGAAAAGCTTAGGATCATTTGTTCAATAGTTGATTCAAGGATCTGTCTAGAAATGCCTCACAGTCCCTTAGGACACTGCCAGGCACAGGAAGAGACCTTTGCACTATGTGACTGAGAGTTCTCAGAGCGGCAGGTGCCTACTCACCTCCAGCCCTCTGTGATTCTGATGGATGTGCTCCCAGTAGGGTGCTTCCCCACCAGGTGTTCAATTTGCAGTTGTTGATCCTCTGGGCCCCCAACCAGAAATGTTTACTGGTTAAGTCCCCTAGAAAATACATTTTCTATTGATTCATTATGCTGAATTCTCACCCAAAAGTCAGAATTACAATTTCTCCATGTTACTTGAAGCAACCCGTAAGCAGTTAGGTAAGTATATAAGGAGGCACATTAAACCCAGGGACTTTTGAATGTTGATGCACTTGCCCCGAGAGTCAAGAATCCTGCACTCTCTTGCCACAACTCCCACAGACTCAATTTCATTTTCAGTAGGCATAGCCCCACCTTCCTCTACCTTAGAAGGATTCCTACTGAGAAAATAAATTGAATTATCATTTTCATTTAGCATACTGAACGCTTTTGCAAAGTGAGTGAAATTATTTCAAGACTGGGTCTTTTAAAAATGTTTAAATGGGGGGAAGGATTTAATGTTGCTGTCTATCTAGGTAGCAACATTTAATTTTTATCTAAATTCAGGAAATGTTTTTGGGAGTCTGCCGAATCGTCCACACGTAGCGAGGTGATGGATGCACAGTGGTCTTCATGCAGCCCTCGGTCTGGGTCATGGTTGAAGTAAACCATCCCTGAAAGACTGGCATCTAAAGAATGGATGTGCTCATTGCCCTGCTAGAAGAGGCCACAGCGGCTTCCACAGAAATGCATCTGGGGAAAGGAGATTTCAGAGTGAGCTGGGGCAAGCAGAGCGAACCCAGTCCGAGGGTTCCCGCTAATGAATCTTGGCAAGATAGAGCAGTTGGCAACAACAGGCTCAATGGAGAGTTAATAAAACACAGAATATACATTGTCCATGTACATTTATTGCACATTAAACCATCTTGCATTCAAAAGATAATGGCAGATGCAAAACAAGAATGCCGAATAGAGCAGGCTTGCCCTGGAGAACAGGCAAGATGCCAGCTCCCCAAATGAAACCCGACGGGCAGCGCCTCCCAGGGCCAGTGGGATGCAGAGGAAGGGAGGCAGGGCCACTGGAGTCATCCAACACAGGCATTTTCCTGAACTTGGAAATTAAACCTATCATGGCAAATCTACCAGTGCGGTAAAGAGTGAAGCAGCCCCCAGATGGGCGTGCAGACTCCTTAGTCCTAACAGAAAGCTAAGATGGCCCAGGTAGCTATGTTTATCATTTTGTGCACCCTGCTTTGCAAAATTTTCAGGCTGAAGCAGATTCTGTTAGATGGAAAGTTCCTTGAAATCCGAAAGACACCAAAAAGGTCTGGCAGTCAGGGTAACTCCACCCCTAATGGATCTGTGTTTCGAAGCAGCCCAGCTTCAGCTTGCTCTGTGGAGAAACTGTTTGGGGGAAGTTCTTCAACTAGTTTCCTTGCCAACACCTCCGTACTTTGCGAAGTACTGCTGACTGAGTATCTGACTACCTGGTAGCTCAGAAGCCCTTTTGCGGGTGAATTTCCTTAAATTCTTTACCGAAGTTCCAACAGCACCTGTTTGGAGGAAGCACTGATTCTCACAACAGGACAAGAGCATTCCAGGGGCATGAGTGACACTGGACAGGTAGAAGCAGAATGCTATTGAGCTACTCCTTTTCTCCAATTCTACGCTCCCAAAACACAATCCAAAGTACCCACTCTCTGAAACAGCTACTGTGGACTCTCTGGGGTGAGAAGGAAAGGGGAAATTTTTTTTAAACGCCCTTCAGACAAACCCCTCAACTCTCCTTCTGCAGCTGTCACAGAAAAGAGCACCCGTGCAGGTCGTGCCCCGGGGGAGGGAATGGCTGTGGGCTCAGTGCAGCTCACCCAGAACCCAGGGTTCCGCTTCCTGGCCCAGCTGTCACCTCCCTCTCTGGGGCAGCGTCTGCTGCAGTCACATGCCAAGCTCAGCCCGTCTTCTGAGACGGCTCACAAGTTCCTGCCCAGCTGCTAGCAGAGCTGCAGCCTCCTTAGCGCAGCTGAAGAGAACAAAAGCTTCCAGGGCTGGAGGATAATGAGCTCCCCGTCCTTCCCACCCCCATCTTTATGGGGCCTACCCCAATCCTTTGCTCTGACAAGTGGGAAGATCACCCAGAAGTTTCCCTCACCAGCGGGTCTTTCATTTATTTATTTCCTTTCCAAGTGATGGCGTCGCTTCCCTCACTGTTCAGAAGCTAAAATGCTTTGGCAGCCAAGAATGAAAGTGTTTGTCTTAATTCTGCCCTCTTGGCATGAGCTAGAGCACAAAATGGCTTGCTGCTTCCTCTGCCCACTGCCACTGGTACTGCTGCAGTGGCAGCAAAGATAAACAGCCCATCAGCGTGGAGCTGAAAAGAAATATAGAAAAGGGGATGGGAGTAGTTTAATTACTTTGAATGGCTTTTTGTGTTCTGTGTGATTGCTTCCTATGATACAGTATTTTCTCATTCTTCATGCAAGCTCTGTGTTTCTATTCATAAGAATAAGACTGAAGCAGGAAATTGGCTTTCAAGAGTAGGAGAGAGAAAGAGCAGGCTGAGAGGTTAGCTGTTTCCGTTGCAGGAAAGTGAGCCACAGCGGGGTCCCACATGGCTGGGCTGGACCAGGAGCTGGGCCAGCTCAGCAAGACTTGGGTCAGCTTCCTTACCCTACCCTGAGGAGTGGGGATGGCCTGGTCCCAGGGAAAGTGACCTGCAAAGGCAAGGTTAGGTCTCACAGAGTTTGGGAGTAGTCAGGGCAGGGCTGAGGATGGGATCTCATCATCCTGGGGCTGTGTCTCTCTGATCTGAGGGATGTGTGTGTGTCCACGCGTGTAGATGTCTGTCTGAACTTTTCTTCAAGTTACCTATGATAAGATAGATCACAGATTTTATGCTCTGGGCAGAAACCCAGGAAAACACCGCTCCTTCCTTTCCTCCACGCTTTCATCCTTACACATACTCCATTTCCAAAAATTGAGAGCTTGTGATTCATAATACAGTCATAAATTACTGAACAGGTACACTCTGATAAACATGTCATTAGGCGAGTTCATCACAGTATGAACCTCATACAGTGCACGTATACAAACTAAAATGCCTGCGATGTCACCGAGTGATAGAATCTTATGGGACCACCATCACATATGCCGCCCCCCGTGGATGGAAATGCCATGTTACGGCACGCAACCATAATGACAAAGTCACCTCTTTATACCAGATAACTATATGACGGAAAAGATACTACCAGGACACTGGTCACTGAATAAGAAGTAAGTGTTTTTATCATACACAACCAATAGGACCCTGAGTCAAATTTATATATTTTATCATATAAATTGTCTTACAAATTAAAATTACTTGAATACTGGAAAGGATTTTGCTATTGGAGGAAAGCCTATGATAAATCCTTTTATAAAATAAATAATATAGATTTTTGTAAATTTGTGTTTTGCACTGGTTTTCATAAACAGGGTAAAACTGCGCTGGGGACATTTGATTTAAGGAATGAAATTTACAACCCCATTCAGAAAATCAAGTGGCATCTCTACTTATGAGTTTACAAAAGAAGAGAAGTGAAAGGCCAGGTACTTGGAAGCTTACACCACTGGCAAGTCACACGGCTACATGGGCAAACACATTCTGCAACCTGCAGAGTCTCCAGATAACATCCGCCATCACTATCACAAGACCCTCGTAAGTGGACATAAGAAGTTTGGGAAATAAACCCTTTCAGGCTCAAATGCTTCATAGGGAAAGAACAGGGACCTTGACCCCTGAAACAACTTTTTTACTCTGCATACAAAAGAACCAAATGTGTGCTTCAAATTCGAAATCTCCAGCAGCCAGGCAGGTGGGCAGAACCGACACAGGCAGCTAAAATCGGCAGAGCACTGAAGGGGGTTCAGCAGGGCAGACTTCTCTGGGATAATGTAACCCAGAAAAATTGTTCTTATGTTCAGGAAGAAATGAACATTGAGGAAGCAGAAAAGGAGAAACAGAAAAAAGATCAAAAACTATAAAACAACAAAATGAAGTAGTGAACTGCAGGAGGACAGCTGTAACTTTTTCAAAATAAACAATAGCTAGGTACTGGCACAGGCCTGTCACCCCAGCACTCTGGGAGGCTGAGACAGAAAACGTCAAGTCTGAACCCAGCCTTGGTAACTTAGCGACTTAGTAAGGCCTCGTCTCAAAATAAAAAACAAAAGAAACACGCTGGGTATGTAGCTCTGTGCAAAGACCTTGGATTCAATCTCCAGTACTGGGGGAGGGAAAATAAAAGAACAGTTTCCAACATGGTAACAGAAAATGCCTCCCTTTCCCAGGCACTTCCTTCTCTGTCCTGGGCGCCCTCCTCCTGCAGTGTTCTTGCTTTACAGGCCTTCGCCCAGCGCCCTCATGCTGTTCCTGCTGAGCCCTCTATCTAGTCATGTAGTCATTTTCAAGCCCAGCGCATTCTCTGGAAGGAAAAGATGTCATCAAAATGATGGGCTGTAGCCTCTATGCCAAAGGTGGGCTCGGAATCAGATACAAAGGACCTGCTGTAGCCCAGGCCAACACCTCACACACCAGACAGTGGAGAAGAATCCCTTGCCCAAACTCCTCTCCTGCCTCGGGTGGCCATGAATTCTGGAGCTCCCCAACACTGACTCTTCGGATAAAGAGAGAAGGAAAAGCATTTAAGAATTTGGCATCCTGAGTATCTCCATTGGGAACGGTGGATCCCACCAGGCAAAACAAGAGTTCTCACCTCGACCTTCAGCAAGTCTGGGGGAAGAATATAGATCTGAGGGTGCAGGTCTCTGACAAGTAGAGGTGTCAACCTCAATAGATGTTAAACTGAAACAAAGAATTTATATGATTAGCTGCAATTACAGGAAGATGTATAAACATCTTGGGCTGAATGACACCAGGCAAAGCTCTAGCACTCCATGGTGCCTTATGTGTAGTTTAGTCTTTTGATATCTATTTTACATTCTGCCAGCAAAGTTTTTGTCGTATCTGATGTGTTTTGCCAAGTCTTTTATTTGGGAATGCTTCCTGATTTAAATATTTTTAGCTGCAGTGGTTTTTTAATCATGAGGGTATTGTTTCGAAAGCTATTATTTTATGTGCACCCAACAGCAAAATTGAAGACCAATCCCAGTTCCTCTGAGATCATCCTACAAGCAAGGGGCCTTGTGGGAAAAAAGGCAAAATGCTGACCTTGAGGGTGGTTATAAAAAAGATCTCAAATTCCTATTATAAAAACATAGTTAGGGGGTGACCTTTGCTGATGCTGCCCAATATTGTTGATTGAGCATGGTAGATTACACTTTCTTCCTGTATTCGTCAGGAAATAAGGCCCATTCACGGCTACCACCTTGATGTCCAGCCTCTTTGCAATCAGCCAGTTTAGTGGCCTATAATCTGATAAAAGGAGCATGAGTGGGTGACTTTCTGGAAAGAAATCTACCTTCTCATGTCACTGTTTTTCTGAGGAACCAGTGCCACCACTGGTTTGTGCTTTAGAGCTCAGGACCAGCATCTGGAAGGAAAAGGAACTGAAATTATAAGATCCATCCAGTTAAGAGTGACGCCAAATACGTATCTTCCTGCAAAACCCATTCTCCAGGGACAGAGGTAAACCTGTCTGCTCACAGAGGTAGCTGCAGGTGGTTTTTTTGATTGCCCGAAGCCCTGCTGTCTTTTGTTTCTGAAATATGATGAAACACAGGATCAGGCTCTTTATGGCAAAGCAGATGTAAACACAACTGTCAGGGAACAGAGAAACAGCCTCTTGAGGTGCTTCTGATATGCTTCTTTCACAGAGCACTTCATTCCTTATACATTTAAGTTGATCTAATAAAGGCATTGTTTAGAGTGGAAAGGTATAGTACAACCAACACAGTTATTTCCACACCAAAGCAATTATAAGCCCAAGGAACAATGAGAAATCCCTTTCTCAACTGTCCTTAGGTGTGTGGTCACTGCAGGCCATTACCGTGTGTGTCTGTCAGAGGGAATCTGCATCGGGCTACAATGAGCACACAAGCTTCCTCTCTGTGGTAGAACATTCCACAGCCTGGCTCTATGCCAGCACCGAGATTGTGGCTTAGAGGGCAGCTTCAAGTCCAGCCCTCCTTCTTTCTAGAAAGTCCAGTCTACAGCTGTGAGGGCAGGTCTTCACATCACAGGCAGGGAAGGAGGGGGCCCATTCTTGGAGGAACAGCCCTCCTGAAAGAAAATCAGGAGCTGCAGGCTGCAGCAGTGGGAGGGAAGTCCTTGAGGGCTACTTGATGGTTGCCACAAGGACAGTATATGACATTACAGAAGGGGCCAGAGCAGGAAAGCCTGGGGTCTAACCAGAGTGTCTCCCTTCTGTCTTTCTTCCTTATGGTGTAACCTCAGACGGTGATGTTGATTTACTCTCTCATTATGTCGCTCTTCTGCTCAAAAACTCCCCATGGTTTCCACTGCTATCAGAATTAAGCCCAAATGACCAAGTCTCATTCTCAAGATCTTCCAAGACCAGGTACCAACAAGCCCTCCCCAAGTAAAAGACAGTGCTCACACTTAGCTATTCACACGCTCTGCCAGATCCTTCTATCCATCTCTCTAGATTCACACTCTTTTCTCCACACTCTTGTCCTGAGAGCTTGACTCATGACTGCATCCATTTCCCAAGGATGTTTGCGTCCTGGCTGGATTTGGCCAACAGGAGAGAGGCGTGGAGCCAGGCCAGAACAGAGAGGTAGAGTGAGGAAGACAGTGTGGTCTGGCCCCTTCCCTCTCAGGTTCCTTTAGAGAGGTTGTGCCCCCACCTAAAAGGCACTGCTCCTGAGAGGTGGATTCCTCTACATGGTGCTTATTGGTTCTACTGAAGGTTGCTTCTCAATTCTGGGGAATCTATGATGTATAGTGTCTGCAGCACCCATGAAAAGTGCTGTTAAATCCTACCCTTTAAGTGTTCATGTACATATTCTTGTTTCTCCAGTGGATGGAAAATATCCAGGTGGGTAGCAATATGACCTGCATATAATTCCTATTGTCCTTAGTCCACGACAAATAGAAAAACAAATGATTGAGAAGGAATCTCCATGGCAATATTGTCTGTCATCGCCCTAGTAATCTGAGTTGTTCTTAAGTTTATTTTAAATGAACAGTAGAAGAGAAAGCTGACAAACTCTAAACAAGTAACCGTCACCTGGAAACAATTATAACATTTCCTTTAGTAGCAAAGCTTGCTACAGCTTCCTGCAAAAATTCCCCTAGTGTGTTAGTTGCTGTTAAAGAGCCAGTTAGAGCCCAGTGGCTGTGGGAGAATTTTCTGGGTCTAGATTGTTTGAGTTCAAATCCAAATTCTGCCGCTTATCAGCTATAAGTCTTAGGAAACAGCATCTTAACATCTAAGGAATTCAGTTGTCTTATCTGTGAGATGGAAACAGTAGTAATACTTTCCCACTTTATACTGTAAGGATAAAATTAATTAATATACACAAGCACCTAGAACAGAGATGGACGGATAGGTAGATCAATAGATGATAGATAGATAGATAGATAGACAGTGTTAATAGGTTTTAGTTAAGCAACAGACACATGACAATCATCCCAGGACTTTAATACCTGGAAGTTTCCAGGAAAACACAAGGTACTGCTCTCTGGCGTTTATTTCTTCACACTAACCTTAAAGAGTTGGAAAGCTTAGCCAGGTGTGGTGGTGTACACATATAAACTCAGCACTCTGCCAGGCTGAGGCAGGAGGATCACAAGTTCAAACCCAGCCTGGGCAACTTTGTGACTTAGTGAGACCCTATCTCAAAATAAAAAAGGGATGGAGATGTACTTTGGTGTGAGAAAGCCTTGAGTTCGATTCCTAGTATCAAAATTTTAAAAACCACAGTTGTAAATGCCACATGTTTAATTTCATCATTGTGACAATGTGCTAGTGAAGTATTTTCATATGCAGTTGGCAAAGGGACTAGAGAGGACCTTAGAGGACTCCATTCCTAGAGTATTGCACCATTTTACAATTGAGGAAACTGAGTCATGGAAGGCATGGAGGAGACTAATTCATAAACTATTCTTTACTCCCACTCACACTGTGCCCAGGTGTGTACTCGAGGCGGGAGCAAATCAACTACAGAACACCTGCCTAATGACAGCCAGCAGATCAACATGGCACCCGAGAGGGCCCCCACTGGGTTGCTGCTACACCATGACAGCACTCAGAGACCAAGAAGTAGTTCTGCCTGTGGAGAGCTGGCTGAAAATCATGAGAGAAGGAACTGAGCATCCAGCAAAGGAGTACCACGGTACTGGGGACATTGCAAATTCATTTCTGAAACCATGTGCCCTGCTTTTGCTCTTCTGTTGCAGCCTGCCATTCACCACTTACATGCTGACATGCCAGCGGACTCGCAAGAGTACCACAACAAGACAGCAAATAAAGAGGCTTCGTTCCTTGAGAGGGCTTTTTCTTCTCCATAATCTTGCCTTCTTATTACCGTTATTAAGCGTGGCATGCACCAGGGCCCAACAAAGAGAAGAAAGAAAGAGTCTGAGTGTCAGTTCTGCAGCAGCTCCCCCTCCCTTGAGAACTGAGCTCATACACATAGTTTATTACCTTCTCATGCTCCTGAACACTGCTTAAAGCCATATAATATCTTCTGGTGGGTTAAATGAGTAGCAGCTCTCTCTAGTCTGTCAATCAATTCCACTTCCTCCTTGCATAAAGGAAGTTAGTGTTCTACCCCACTGTCAGCTGAGGAAAGTGAATTCCTTTTTGCTTTCTAACAGGGATTTTACAGCAGGAGGAGCAAGGAAAGGGTGTGTCCTAGTAGTCCACATGTCACCAGGTCAAATAGGACACTGAAACTACATGCGCTCTCAACACAGCACTAGCCAGACTGTGGATACTAGGAGAAAAATCACAGCAATCCTAAGGTTGTATCCGTGACCAAACACTGGCCAAGGCAAACACAATGAGATTTCACTGGAGTAATCAAGAAGAATCCAGATTGCAAAGGGTTGAAAAGAGGACAGTAAAGGAAAAAAAAAAAATAGGGACATTGCAAGGTGTATGTTTTCATCTGTTTTCATTACTGTAGCAAAATAGTGTAACAAAAGGTAGAATTACTTTATAAAAAGAAATCTCTTTAACTTTCAGTTCAGTGGGATGGTGCCACTGTTAGCTGGGCTCTGGTGGGGACTTCATGGCAAATAGCAGGAGTGACTTCAAAAGGGAAAGATCACATCACCAAACAGGAAGGCAGAGAGGCTTAATCCCCACCCCTCTGAGGGCTCCACGTGATCTAACGTCCTCCCTCTCCAAGTCCCAGCACCTCCTCCCACCACCGCCACACTGGGACCAAGCCTCCAACCCATGAGATGCTGAGGGACAAATTACATCCAAACCATAACACAAGGATAAAAATATCTTTTTTTTTTTTTTAGAAAAAGCCACTCTACTACATGCTGAAAAAATGTGAGTTATCTTCAATTTAATTTATATCAAAGAAGACCTATTAAACCAAAATCTATTTGACTAGCTTTGGGGGAGAAGACATAAAGATGAGCAGTGTGCTTGCCACGTGGTACAGGGTAAAACCAGGGCATGTCCCCTTTCAGTAGTGACTCAGATTTCACTCCGCTCCACCTGACCACCTTTTCAATATGCAGCTGCTCCCAGGACTCCTGATGCCCCCATCCCTCCTTTATCCCTTTTTTCATAGTATATATCTTCTTTATTCTTACTTTATGTTGCAAACTTTACATTTACTTACTTCTTGGTGGTTATTACTTATTGTCAGTCTATACACTCACTCCTAACTCCAGAATAGAGATCTTTGCAAATTCAGTTCCCTGATGCAACTCAAGGTACCTGGAACAGTGCCTCACACACCATAAACGCTCAGTGAATAGTCACTGGGTGAATAAGTCTTGCCCAGAGCCAGAATACATTCTTTACTACCTCCTAAGGAATCTGCTGGAATTACTGAGAGTTTATAACAGAAAAGGCCATCTCTCTGATCAATGTTCTCTGAGGGGAAAGCAGTGAGCCAAGCAAGCCCTGGAAAGGGTGTTGGTAAATGTGCGGATATGAGCTCACCTCTCACTGATGGCACAGTGCAGCTGAATTTCCACAAATCACTGTGCCCGCGGCTTTCCTTCACAAATCCCCCCACCCCAATCATTGTGCAGTTCTGCAACCCATCAGCTTGATTCTGGAGTTTCATGTATGAAACAGATGCAGCATCCTTTCTCTTCTTTGTGTAAGGGTACCACAGTATGATGCACAGGAATCATCTGAGGATATGTGTTATATAAATTGTATTAATTCTGTTACATTGCCAATGAGTGAGTATTCAGAGGTGTGTTATAACCTTCAGCATATCACACCGCTTAATGATGAACAGATTGCCATCCTGGCCCCTGGTGACATAAATATGTGCCTCTCCCCCAGGCGCTCTACTTGGGTTCTGAACAACAGAGAGATTCCACTACACTCACCGATTGGTGCGGATTCCAAGTCAAGTACTCCTCTCCGACATCTCCACCACCGGCAGCTCTTCGGAACTGGCACGTCCTACCCTGGTGACAAGTCCAAGAGCTCAGACTCAGAAACTGGGGCACACAGCCAGATGCTCACATTTTTTGGTAAATAACAGGAAGCACCTACATTTGAAAAGTCTCACTCAAGAGGACAAAATTGGCTGATGGCAATGTGATATGGCCACACGCCCTGCTGCTAGAACCTAATTCTCGAGTGACTCCCCAACGCTGATGCTACACCACCTTCTCGTGTGCAGTTATTCTATTCCCTATGGCACCTCCTTTCCCCTCGGATGGGATTACTATTAAGATGATTCGCTCTGGAGAAATGGTGGCCCTGCTCGCCGTCATTCTTTACTCTCCAGCTTTTCAAAAGCACAGACCTCCATAATCTTTGCGAGAAAAAAACTGTACAATTCCCTCCCTAATATGCTCCATCATGTTCTCATGTTCTGAAACTGTAAAGACATAAGAAAAAGAAAGGACACAGTAAGAATTAGAATGAATTATGATTCTCTGCACTGACAGTCTGGGCACAGTGGCACACGCCTGTGAGCCCAGAGACTCAGGAAACAGAGGCAGGAGCCTCACAAGTTCAGGGCCAGCCTGGGCAATTTAGCAAGGGCCTGTCTCAAAATGCAATTTAAAAATAAACAAATAAATAGAAGGTTGGGGACATAGCTTAGTTGTACAGTGCTTGCCTAGCATATGCAAGAAAAAAAAGGCCAAATGTATCCATTGCGTGGCCAGCAGCAATAACATTACTCCTGTGGGCTAGAACTAATTTATTGGAAGTATGAAATCTTATAGTAGCACACACCAAAGCCAACTAAAATCCTTTCATTGTGCAACTTCTCCCTTCTCTTTTTTCATCTATGCTTCCATTAGTTCTTGCCATGAAATAAAGCACTCTGAACTTGGTGGCTCGAAGCAATAACCATTTAGGCCACAATCCTGCAGGGTAACAATTCGGGTTGGATCAACTGGGCCGACCTGGCACGGGCTCAGCTGATCTCTGCAAGGCCCACTTATGCGTCTGAAGTCAGCTTCTGGGGGGCAGCTGGCTGCCAGCTGGGGCACTGGGAACAACGGAGGCTTACTGTACCACAGAACAGCCATGGCTCGGACCAGGGTTTCAAGAGCAGCAGGGCTTTATGGTACAAGTACTTGTTAAGTCCGAATGTCTCGTCATGCCTGTAGTGCCCACTGGCCAAAGCAAGTCGCAAGTCACAAGTCCAGCTCCAGAGCTGAGAAAGACTCAGTTTTTTAAAAGGAAGAGCTGCAACATCTCATTTCAAGAGAGTATAGAGAGGGAAAGAAATTTTGGTCATTTAATGCAAATCTCCATCAGGAAGTGATTGTGAGCTGTGTTAGTGCTAATATAGGGAGAAGTTCAAGCGTTTGTAATCACTAAAAAAAAAAAATCATCTCATCATGTCCGATCTCAAGAGAATAATGATTGCAGGTACCTAATGCATCCATTTACTTATTCAGAGCATTTACTGAGCACCTACTATGTGTCTGGCATTATTCTAAGTACGGTAATAAAACAGAAACAGACAATGTCCCTACTTTTTTTTTTTCTAAGAGAAAGCAATTTATTCAAAGATGGTGAAAAAGGGGGAAACAGAGATGACAAGATAGCTACTTGGTGAGTAGGGAGCATTTGAAAGCGAAATACTCCTGTCCTTGCTATTATTAAGCTTAAAATCTAGTGAGGGACAGAGGGACAATAAACAAGAAATGTATAATAAATCTGACTGATAAGTGCTATTAAAAAACTAAAATACTAGTGTGTAAGTAACAGGAGTGGAGTGTTGTGTGACTTAGGATGATCAGGGAAGACCTGTCTGATTTTATGTTGAAGGAGTTCTTGCAGGAAGTGAGGGGGCAGTCGACACAATGGCTAGAGAGGAGCAGTCCAGGCAGAGGGCTTAGGCAGGTTCATACCGGCCCAAGAGCTCTGAGCTTCAGCAAAGAGACAAATATCACTGCTGTGCAGGGAGGGAAGGAGGGAGAGAGCTGTGAGAGAAGCGTCAGCGGGTGTTAATTGTGAAGTGTGCCCCAAAGACTCATTATTGGCTTGATCTCCAATGTGGCAATGTTCAGAAATGGAGTCTGGAGAGGTGATTGGATCCTGAGAGCATAACTTCATTGGTGGCTTAATCCACCAATGAGACCCGCATTTGCTGGCATTTTTGGGAGGTAATAGAAATAGGAGACAGGCCTATTTAGGGGGAATAGGTCCTAAGGGTGTGAACTTGGGGATGATATCTGGTCCTTGGCCTCTTCCTCTCTGCCTCTTTCTTCTCTCAGGTCTCTCTACTTCCTGGATTCCATGACGTGAGCAGCTTTTCTCTACCATGCCCTTCCACTATAATTTTTCTGCCTTGTGACAGGCCTGAAAATCAACAAGCTAGCTAACCATGAACTGAAACCTCTGAAACCATACGCCAAAATAAATCTTTCCTCCATTAAGCTGTTTTACTCAGGTACTTTGTCTCAATGACAAAAAGCTGACTAATAAAGTGGGCCAAAGTTGGGGAAGGCTAGCCAATGGTAAGAAATTTAGATTTTATTCTGAGTGAGATGGGAAATCCTTGGGTGGTTTAGAAAAGAAATGAGGCAAGACATGATACTAGTTTAAAAAGCATCATTCTGCTTGCAATACATGCTGGGAGGCCAGGAAAGAGGCAGAAAACCAGTGGCAGGGCCCCCTCGTTCTGTTCATGCTGGCTTCCCATCTTCACACATCTCAGCTGGTAGGGGTGCTATTCAGTTCTGGTTTTGATCTCCTGAGTCAGATTATAGCTGAATTTGGCAAGAAGATGACCAAAGGAGAGAAATATTTTATGGCTTTGCTCATCAAAGGGGATGTGAACCTCTTTATGCCCACTTGTAGAACTCAGGTATGCAGATGGAGAGAAAAGAAGAAACTGATCTGTCTAGGAGTCTTGCTACCCCTTCACTTTAGATCCATCGATGTCAACTTCCTTCACTGGGTAGACTATGCAAAGCATGGTGGCTGAGAAATGGGTGCTGGAGAGAGAAGAGTAGGCTTGGAAAGGAGTCTTGCCCCACATAAACAGAAGCCAGAGGAAGACAGCTGACATCTACCTCAGGGCAGAGCCAGATCCAACCTTTTGAGGAACAAAACCCAAGTGACACCCAATGAGAATCAGGAAGTCGGTCTACTACCAATTGTGTCTAGCAGGCCAATTTGGTTCCTTTCCTTTCCCCACTGTCTAAATTTTTAACAAAAGTGACTTTGAAGCCAGTTCCAATTTCCAAATTGGTAAGAAATATTACTAACAAGAGGAACAATGAGGGGCCACAAGTCCCAAACTCATCTTTCCCATTGTCTACCCCATATGTGACCTGCGCCATTGCTGTGGTTTGGGTAAGTGTCCCCCAAAAGCCTATGTGTTAAAGGATTGGTGACCAATGGTGGCAAAATTTGAAGGTGGTAGAATCCTCAGAGGTGGAACCAGTAGAAGGTTTCGGGTCACTGGGGGTGTGCCCTTAAAGGAGACTGTAGGCCTCTTCCACTCTCCCTCTTTGCTTCCCAGTGGCCACCCAATTCGCAACTTCCTCCATCACACAACTCCACCATGATGTACAGTACAGCCACAGGTTCAAAGCACACATGAACTGAAACCTCCAAAACTTAAAACCAATCACACATGAACTGAACTGAATCACACATGAACTGACACTTCCAAAACATGAACTGAAACCTCCAAGACTTGAGACCAAAATAAACCTTCTCTCTCTTTAAAAGCTGGATTTATCTCAGGTTATTTGTTATAATGACTAAAAGCTGACTAGCACACATGTCCTTGGACCTAGGCAAGGGCGGGTAATGCACGTTTCAGAGGGCAGACTAAATTTTTGCCAAAGGCAGTAGAATATACAGTCATCCCATGATATTCTTGGGGACTAGGTCCAGGACTCTCACGGATACCAAATTCCAGGAATGCTCAAGTCCCTACACATGCAAAATATAGTAGTATTTACATGTTACCTTTTACAAGCTCAGTATACTCTAAACCATGTCTAAATTACTTATAGTACTTAATACAATGTAAGTGATACATAAATATTTGTTATAATATTATTCGGGGGATAATGATAAGAAAAAATCTGTACATATTAAATATGGATATAATTTCTTTTTTTTTTTTTTTTTGTGGTGCCGGGGATCGAACTCAGGCCCTTGTGCTTGCAAGGCAAGCACTCTAATCACTGATGGATATAATTTCTTTTTTGTAAATATTTTCATTCCACACTTGGTTGAATCCACAGATGCAGAAACCATGCATGCATGGGGCCACTGCATATTCTTGGTCAAGAATATGGGACTGGGAATCAGGAAGTCTTAATTTGAGCCTTATCTGTACCGCTTATTAAGCATGCAAACTTAGGCAAATTTTGTATTATCACTAAACTCCCATATTACATTCCTAAAATGGTAATAATACTTACTTCATAGAGTGTTCCTGTAGATTAAGTGAGAAATGACAGAGTGTTTTTGGCATGTTTTTTGGCATATCGTAAGAAATGAGACATAATATTACTATCCTAATGTTATTTTGTTAAGGAGAGAGGCTGGGATCCAGCTGCTTCTGTACAGAATGCCCAGAAATGAGTATTTGCACAGCCTGAGAATACTGACTGGCAGGTGTAAGCAGTGTCCGAATGAGTTTGCTAGCAGGGGATCAGAAAGTGAGGTTGACCTTCTTGCTAAATTCACTTAAAAAGAATACCATAAGGGCACACTTGGTAACATGATGAGAGTACCTTCTCTGAACCCTTCTCTGATTGCTCTGCAGACACCTTCTTAGGAGAGCGGAGAGCAAGGGACGAGGGCAGGCAGCAGAGGGGCTCCTACAGCAGGGCACAGTTGTAACCAGTGGCTTCTCATCCTCTCCCCTCCAGCCACCTCCACTTCTTTCCAAGTGGGCTGAAACGCCACCACTCATTAAGACAAATACTCAAAAATCCTTTTAAGAAACAGCTTAGAAATTGATCCTCCAGGATTTACCTCTGAAGACCAAATTAGACAGTTTGAAGCTTAAAGAAAAAGTCAAAAGGCCATGAGGGCGGAGAACTAGAGAAATAAAGAAGTCATAATGCTGAGCTCAGGGACAGGGGCCTCCTGGAGGCCTCCTTTACAATAATCCGTGCTGTCAGAGAGGACTCTCTCAGGAGATATCAGGCTGTCTGGCCCCCGGACCCACCTGCTGGGTGGCTGTGGGCCTCACGCTCTTTCATCTTTAAAAGCGAAAACATCAGGCTGGGGTACAGTTCAGTGGTACAGCACTTGCCTAGGATGCACAAGACACTAGGTTCTATCCCTAGCACTGCAAAAAATAAATAAATAAAAGTGAAAACATTTTCTTGATCAGTGTTTCTCAAGTTGGACTTATTCTACCTACTTCAGAATCACCCGGGGAGGTGGCTTCACAAAGCTAACTGCTGGACTCTTAGGGACCACTGAAGTCTGAAAGGACAGTACACACAGGTACAATCTCTGTATCTGTAAGAGTCTCTTCACAGACCAGTTTGAGAAACACCAGCTTAGGAGAGTTCTGAGACACAAAACTGCTGGTTCTAACTAGCTAGCTACTCATTTGGAGGAAAGCATTAATGAGATTTGTTTCTCATTTGGAACATTTGCACTTTCAAAGAGGCTCCTCCAAGTCAGCAATGGTGAGCACATTAATAAACTAGCTAACATCTGAAGCATCCTTTGCAAACACCAGCTCTGTCCCCCTGCAGGTTTCTTCTAGCCAGGGCTTCTCTTGGGCTATAGCTCTAACCCACAAAAGCTGGCTGCTCTGTCCTCCACCATTATTGCACAACTCAGGTCCAGCTGTTAATACAGAGTGTACACACACACACACACACACAGAGCTTGGGTACATGGAGGCAACATCTTGTGTCAGTCTCTTACAAGTTCTACTAAACTAATCAAAACAGCCCTGTGGGATAGGTACTACTCTGTTCCCATTTTAACCATGACAACCCTAATGCACAATAAGATTCAGTAATTTGTCCACAGTTACTCAGCTATTTATAAAGTCTGAATTTGAGCCCAGGTAATGAGATGCTCTTATGATTCCATCTCTAACTTATTTCAAGCGGTGGAAGTCAAGGCCGTGGTGTGAAGGAACATTTTAAAGAGCCACGAATTCCTATAATTTATCTGTGATACAAGGCAAGTTGAATTCACAGGTCTTGACTTTCCTTTCCAATCAATTTCCAGAGTCAATTAAGCCAAGAAAAGTTGGTCAACAATGAACACCAGATGTCTTTCATCCCCCAGGCCAGCAGATCTACATGAAGACAATATAGAAAAGGGCAGAAGTGTTTCCAGTTGTCACAGTGATGGGGGCCAAAGGCAGGTAGAGCCCAAGCCTGATGAAAGGTCTGTGGCTATCAAGACAGGTTTGTATCAAGGAGATGCAGCTCCCGGTGGAGAAACTTGAGTAGATCATGGTGTGCAGTTAGAATTCCAGTAGTGCTGTCCTGTGACAGAAAGGACCACTAAGCCTTCAGAGCCTCCATTGGTCCTTTTCCCACTCAATTCCAGCAGGCTGATTATTTCTCCTAAGAGAGCCTGTTTATGAAAACATTGGGTAATAGACACGTTTATCTCTATCAGAGGGAAAAAAAAAAAAAAACCAGCCTAGTATCTGGGTGTCATCTTACCCTCTACCTGAACGGTATTGAATGTGTTTTCATCAGCTACGTAGAGAATTCAGAACAAAGCAAACTTTATCTGCAATTGTGTAAACCTGATTTATGTGGGTAACTGGAGCATGAAAGATTGCAATGGCATAAACAAAGACAGGATAAAAATATGCCTCTTCTATAAGTCTGTGTCCAATAATGGTCATATTAATCACCATTATCATTATAGTTGCCCTCCTCAATATCAGCACCATCAGTTCAGCTACTGCTTCTCTTGGCAACTTCTCCGTATTATAACGTGGTATTAATTGCATCCAAGCTGATTTCCTGCACCTACCGCTAAACAGCTGTGTGGGAGCAAACATCCCTCAGTGAAACAACAGCTGAGGCTGCTGGGACTTAGGAAATTGATCCAGATGTGAACAGCAGCCTCCAAGAGCAGCTGCAGAATAGCACACACCAGGGTCTGTGCTAAGCTTAGTAGTCAGCGTCCACCTTCAGAGATTCTGAGATTTCCTTCAAATATAATGCACCATCAAAGAGTTAACAGCTTGAGTTTCGCTTTTTATTAGTTTAATCTGGGTCAGAAACATTCATCCTGAGGAACCTTTGTCTGGCTCTTTCTTTAAAAACAAAAAAAAAAAAAAAAAAATACACTACCACCAAGAGAATAACCACATGGATTCCCTGAACATCTGATTAAAGGCTGTAACTATCCCAAATTTTTATTGTGGTTATTGGGGAACAAAGCTATCTCAGCATTTTGATTTTTCTAAGTACATTTCGAAGCACTTTAGTTTGCGACTTCCGCAAATTAGAGCTCTCACACATTTTTCCCTAGACAGACGGAGGCAATTACATTGCAAAGCCACAGCTATTTCTGTCCTCTTCTCTACAGTCTCCAACTGGCTGGCAAAAGTGCCAGAAGACCTGTTGCTTTGTATCTCTTTGGTAGCTTTTTATCAGTTCCACTGCCTCTGGGCATCGCAAACTGTTTATTTAAGTACATTTTGTTTTAAAGATCTAGTACTGAGTTAAGATTCACGATCCTTATTCATCTGTTAAAAATGGGAATAACAGCCCATCTTTCCACCACTCCTTCCACCAAACAGCGTTAAGGAACACACAGGACTACGGGGCTGGTGGCAGTGTGACCAGCCTTCTCAAGTACTCTAACAGGGCATGCAGGGGAGGAAAGGACTTCTGGAAACCATCTGCACTGTACACCAGCAGTCTCGGCAAAGCATCCCTTGGCTCTACAACCACCCTACCAAAAAACACCCTCAGACAAGGCAGCAGTGAGGGGCTTACAGATCTTTACCTACAAAAGCAGTGTGAAACCATAATACAACAGTGAGAAGCAACAGCCAACTTAAACATCAATAATATAAATTGGGTTAAGTATATTACGGTATGTTTCTATAATCAAATAGTATATAGTCATTATACCAAGATTTTTTTAAGATTCTGTAATACCATTAGAGAAATTTCAAGCTAGAGGTTTTTTGAAAAAGATTTTAAAATATTCAATCCAAAATTTGGTACATCCACATCTACAGGTACTCATAATTGGGTACATACACATGTGTATGTTTCTATAAAATATAGACATGTGTGCGGAAGTAAGGAGTAAGATTAAGACAGAAACTGAAAGCCGAGAAAAACAGTAAGAGAGAAATAAGACAAAAAAAATAGTACCAGTTGTTCATCACTTGATGGACTTTTATGTGATTTACAGTCTCTTTTATTTTTGTCTATATTTTCCAACAAAAAAATTTGCTATTTTTATAATCAAGAAAAATTAATGTTATTTTAAAAGGTTCAAAATTATATTTTAACCTTTAGTCTATATGTGGGAAAATCCAATATAAAAAAAATCAGGATAAGTTCTTATGATTTAAACTCTGTCTAAAAGTTATGAATGAAAAAAGGTGAAAACTTTCTAATACGAACACTGGTTATTTCTGAATGACAGGATTGGCATGATTTTAATTTTGTTCCTTAAATGTTTCTGAATTAGAATAAAACAGATGATAAAAAATCATTTTCAAGAGTTGGAAAGGTGGGAGGGTTCATACTGGCAATAATGGTCATGCTTTTTTAATATTTTAATATTGGAAATATTAAAAATATTTTTAGAACTTTATGTGTTCAGTTATATGAATTCCCCCTCATAGATGTAATACATACAGTCTAATACCCGGAATGGGGAGATACTTTCCTTATTCTGAAAATATGGCCAAGCAAAATAACTCTGTTGTCCCAGAGAATAGCCAGAGCTCACTATTACCTAGCTACCCCTCCTGCCAACCTGTACTCAGAGCTGCCACTCCCATCCATGCGAGGGAAGCTGTGGGCTGACGTCCTTTCTCCTTCAGTGCCGGGAGAGATCAGTCGAGACTGGCAAATAAGAAGTGGACTGTTGAGAAGTTTTTTCTCCAGATCCACTATAGCAAAGTATGTTTATAATCACTTCTCAACAATTCCTCATGCCAATGGTGTGGAAAATCAAGCTGTGATTAATTAAACATATGATTTCAAACAAGACGAACATCACTTCTTGGCTTTGAGAAGTGTTGCAGAATAGAACAGTCACTTTAGGAAACAAATTTTTTAAAAATAGTTGAATCCTGAGGACATCTGAGTCATTTCTCACACCCTGTAAAATGTCCCCCTCTTCCAATCTATAGTCCATGACATATCCACATACATTTGTACCCAAATGACAAATTTTAAGCTAATGGTCATAACTTGCTAATCTTTATCGAATATTTATTTTTGAAGGAAGGAAATCAAAAATTACTAAAATTAAATTTGCAGTTTTGAGCTTTTTCTGTACACAAATGTGGGAAATAAAGAAAGTCTCAGGTTTTCCCCTCTATGCTGTCTGTAACAGAGCATTGGGATCACTCACTTCCTGTCTCCCAACCCCAGCTCAGCCCTGGTCCTTTGTGGTCTTGATGTCTCTCTGTCTTACTGAGCAAGAAAAAGACTGATCACTCCATATGTGACTGGAGTTGCTGCCTTCCCAAAGCATATGTGTTTAATCAACTTTAATACCCCTGTAGACCACAGGAAGTGAAATATTTGAAGCTGGGAATAATTATCATTTCCACAACATTAGCAAGGTTTGCAAGCAAGCCAGGGGGCAGGGCATTCACTATCACTCTGCTAAGGGCTGGCTGGCCGTTCAGGAAGGGCACATGCAGCAGCCGAAATGCACATACCAGGTCTCTATTGCCTTCAGCTCCCCCTCCCTTAAACTACTCCTCTACCTTGGTGTCATAGTATCTACAGTGATTAATGAAGAAAGTGATGATCCTTCTTGCTTTTCTCAAAGTGACCTAAAAATAGTCCTCCTCATTAGGAGGAGGAAATCAAAATCTGTTGATTTTCCAAGCCAGTGAAAAATGAGTGTGCTCAAAGGCAGTCCAGATGAGGGTGTTCCAGAGTACATCAGTAAGCTCATCAGATGTACCAGCAGATAACCTTCCATAAAGGATGTGGCGGTCCCTAACCCCATACACTTCTCTCTGAGGGAAAGAACTAGAGAGACCCCCAAGAGCTCTGGAGAAAATCCAGAGAACCCAAGTCCCTTCCTGAGCTCTCTCCTAACTACAAAACTGTGTAAGCTATTTGATTTCTCTGAGTTTTGATTTCCTCTTTTGTAGGGTAGAAAAAAAAAAGCCTGCCATTCCTACTCTGGGCATTGTTGTGGAGATCAAAGGAGATGATATTTGTGAAGGTTCTTTGTATACCAGGAAGCACCAGGATAATAACTAAGAAGTGGTATAAAGAAGCGTTACAGTTTCCAAAAACTAAAAATAACAAATCTTGGCAGGATGGGGGAAAATATACCCTCTCCTACACAACAAAAATAAACAGATATAAATTTTGCAAATTAATCATGTATGTTCAAAATGTGCACACCTTTTGACCCAAAAAGTCCACTGCATTGCTGCTATTTAATTTTTACTTATGGATCTCGGCCCAGCAGCCAACTGGAAAGGGTCTGATCTGTGAGTACTCCCTCCCCTAGACCACAGCAGGCCAGCCCAGCCCACCGGCGATTCCATCTCAGTCTGCTAGCCTGCTAGGAGCCTCGGATCTGGGATTGCGCCCTCCCCAGACCAGAGTGAGCCCACTCAGCCCTCCAGCAACTCCATCTTGGCCCAGAGGACTGCTGGGGAGACTCTGACCTGTGAGTGCCCCCTCTCCTAGACCAAAGCAGAATACATATTCTTCTCAGCTGCACATGGGACATTCTCCAAAACAGACCACATACTAGCTCATAAAGCATACTTAAGTAAATGTAAGGGAATTGAAATTATACCATGCATACTATCAGACCATAGCACAATAAAACTGGAAACCAAAAACACCACGTAAACACATGGAAACTAAATAACATCCTTCTGCACAACAGCTGGGTCACAAAAGAAAGTAAAGAAGAAATTAGGCAATTTATACAGTTGAATGATAATGCCAGTACAAAATACCCAAACCTATGGGATACAATGAAAGTAGTACTATGAGGGAAATTTATTGCATTGAACTCCCACATCAGGAAGGAGAATGAGCTCAAATAAACAATTTAATGTTGAACCTCAAAGGTCTAGATTTTTCTTCTTTTGAAGAATAAATCAAACCCAAAGCTCAAACAAGAGAGAAAGTTATTAAGATCAGAGCTGAAATTAGTGAAACTGAGAACAAGAAAACGATACAAAGAATCAAAGAATCAAAGAGTTGGTTCTTTGAAAGACTAAACAAAATAGACAAACCCCTAACTAATCTTATCAAAAAAGGAAAGAAAAGATCCAAATCCACGCAATAAAAAAATGAAAGGGGTGCAGTCACAAGTGACCCTACAGAAATCCAAAGGATGATCATCAGCACCTACTTCAAGAACCTATACTCAAACAAGATGGAAAACACTGAAGAAATGGACAGATTCTTAGAAACTTCATATGAATTACCAAAAGTGAATCAAGAAGAAGATAAAAATACCAAATAACCCAATATCAGCTATTGAAATTGAAGAGGTAATTAAAAAACTACCAACAGAGAAAAGCCCAGGTCCTGACAGTTTCACAGCTGATTCTACAAGAAATTCAGAGATGATCTAATACCACTATTCTTCAAACTCATTAACAAAATTGAAGAGGAAGCTGTACTTCCAAAATCATTCCTAGAAGCAAGCATTACCTTGATACTAAAACCAGAAATGGATCCAACTGAAAAAGAGAACTATAGGCCAATTTCCTCAATGAATATAAATGCAAAAATTCTCAACAAGATACTGGCAAACAGAATGCAATGAATTATCAAGAAGATTATTTACTACAACCAAGTAGGATTCATTCCAGGAATGCAAGGATGGTTCAACATACGCAAATCAATATATGTAACACACCGTATCAACCAAGTCAAAGGCAAAAATCACATGATCATCTTAAAAGATGCAGAAAAAGCATTTGACAAAATCCAACACCCATGCATGATGAAACACTACAGAAATTAGGAATAGACAGTCTATGTCTAAATCTGATAAATGCCATTTATGCCAAACCAACAGCCAACATCACACTAAATGGTCAGAAACTTGAAGCTTTCACACTAAAATATGGAACAAGACAAAGATGCCCACTATTACCACTGTTATTCAATATAGTTCTAGAAACACTAGCCAGAGCAATTAGACAAGAGAAAGAAATAAAAGGAATAAAGGTAGGAAAGGAAGAACTTAGACTATCATTATTTGCAGATGACATGATACTCTACATAGAAGACCCCAAAAATTCCACCAAAAAACTTCTAGATTTAATAACTAAATTCAGTTGCATAGCTGGATACAAAGTCAACACCTAAAAGTCAATAGCAGGGCTGGGGATTTAGCTCAGTGATTAGAGTGCTTGCCTTGCAAGCAAAAGGGCCTCAGTTCGATCCCCGGCACCACAAAAAAAAAAAAAAAAAAGTCAATAGCATTCCTATATACAAATAACAAACTCACTGAGAAAGAAAGAAGAGAAGATACACCTTTCACAATCACATCAAAAAAAAAGAAAACTTAGGAATCTAACAAAGGAAGTAAAAGATCTTCAAATCCACAACTACGGTACTCTAAAAAAGGAAATTGAAAGGGACATCAGAAAATGGAAAGATATACCATGTTCCTGGGCAGGAAGAACCAACATACTGAAAATGGCCATGCTTCTAAAAAGAAGCAACAAGATATATCATGTACAGGTAGAAATCCCCTATGATGAATGTTATCACTATGTACATCTAAAATGTACCATTAAAATAAAATTTTAAAAATTTAAAGAAAAAAATATATGTATCTAAATAAAAAGAGAAAACCCTTCGAAGACATTTATAGTTCACATTTATGTTATGCCATGAAGAAATGATATCTCAAAGATCACAAACTTAACTCCTGCAAACTGGCTCTAGTCTATAGACAGATTTTGATTGGTCATCACAAGCTTTTTTAAAAATTATGCTAGTATTTTTAATTCTACATAAAAATCTGGATTGCTAGCATCTCCTAAAAATGTCAGGAGAACTGGATCCTTAGGCTCATTCCTGAAGACCTCAGTGGTCTGAACTGGACAAAATCTGTTTCTGTTAGATGTGTGATGTGCTCTGCTATTTGCCATGTTTCCAACCCTCTGTGTGGCCCTGTACAAGGTTTGTTAATTTCACAATCCCAGAGACATCTGAGTTTGCTTCCTCTGCAAAGCAATGTGACCTCTGAGGAAATCAATACACAATAAGATTGGGAATGTACTATACTGAGAGAACCAAACAAGATGACTGTCGAGATTAAAGGGTACTTGGGCAAGAAGAAACCAAAGTCAGTGAAAAAAAACAGCAGGAACTAAAAGTCACTAGATCAGTGCCTACAAGATCTCAGCTCTAATTCCAGCTCTGGTGCTCAGCTAAAAGATGAGTGTGGCCATGTCAGAGTGTCCTCTGCTTCTGAGTCCTCATTGTGCTGCACAGCAGAAAGCAAGCTGACCTCTTCATTTCTTGTTGATCTAAGACAAAGGTCAGCAAACTACATACAGCCTGCAGGTCTGATCTAGCCAGCTACCTGTTTTTGCACCACTCACTAGCTAAAATAAAACATTTTTGAATGGTTAAAAAACTCAAATGAAAAATAATATTTTATAATACAGGTAAAGTAAATGAAATTCTTATTTCAGCAGCTATAACTAAAATTTTGCCAAGACACAACACAACATGATGTCTCTGACTGCTTTTGCTACGCAACAGCACAGCCAAGTAGCTGAGAATGTGAGAGTTGGGTAACAACTATGTGACCTGCCAGCCTAGAATTCATGGCTTTTTGCAAGACGAGTTTACTGACCCCTGGTCTAATACATTCTGGGACACTGCAAAACACTGCCAAGGAACTGTTCATCTGCACTTACACCACAACATTCCTTCTAAAAGGATCCAAGGGCCCCAGATGATCATTTCAGTAAGACAGCGTTTTAAATATAACCAAAGCATTTACATAGGCCTTTTTCCCATGGAAACAATAATAATAGCTATCGTTTATTGAACACATATTATATTCTAGGTATTTAACATATTTCATGAAAATTCTCTGCCATCCTTGGAAGTAGGTTTCATCATCCCTGTCATTTTTTTAAGAAAATTAAAATAATATCCCCAAAGTCTAATAAACAGCACATATGTGGCCAAGTCGAAATCTGTCTGATTCTAAAGCCCAGTGTGTTATAAATGCCACAGTTTACTAACCAGTCCCCGTTTCTGGGGGCCTGACCTAAAGAAAAATGGAATAACACCCCAAATTGCACCCAAAACTTTCTTTTCCTCACAAGCTTCATCCCATTCCTAATTCTGAAAACCCTACAATATAACAGACTCACCTGATTTAATTTCCCTTAAATCTCACATTTGTCCATCAGAAATATTGCCGGGAAAGTTGAGAATATCTATTACTCCCCAATTTGATGTCAGGGTAGTTAGTCCTCCAGAAAATAAAACCTTGTGACCCACTGAGTTGGACTCAAATAGTGATGGGGTTAGTCTGGTCTTTAAAATCATCTCTTTTGCTTCATGTCTGCTGTTCTTGATGGCTGTTTGTTTTCTTCTTTAATATTCCCACTTTCATTTTAGCAGTATTTTTTTTAACTTGTTTAGTTAAAACAAATGTTTTGGAATGGAGAGAAACTCATTACATAGTGTACTTGTATCTTCAATAGGTAAACCATGAAAAAAAAAGAGAGGGGGAAATAGAAAAAGGTGAGAGAGAAAAAAGAAAAGATATCCTACGGAAGAGGGAAACAGATGCACAGAGGGAAGAAAAGTAGGAAGATGGCTATTGGAAGAGACAACAAATGGTATGAGAGAACAAAGAGAAATGAAAGAGAGAGTGGTCATTTTTCCCAGAGGAGAAAGAAAATACTCAAGCACTTTATTTCCCTAATCCTTTTCCCTCTGGGTCCCGTCTGTAACAGTTCCAATTTGAATCCAAATACTGTCTGAGGTTTGGGACTCACTAGTAAACTAGCTCCGGTTCCTTAATCCCAACACCGGGTGGTCTGGGGTGTTGGGATTTGGAGTTAATTAATTCAGCCACCTGTAACACTCACTCAGATGTTGCTACCTTCTCATCTCATGCAAAGTTATTTGCAGATGCTGGGCAATTGCTCGTCCTCACCTCTTGCCTCCACAGCTCTGAACAGTCCTGACTTATTCTTCCTTGGCTCTTTACTCATCTCCTTCCTCATCTCTGAGTGTAAAATTTAACATTGTATGGGGATCTTTCAGAGAATCTACAGTTTTCTGTATTCTTCAAACTTGCTTTCTTGCCACTTCTTTATAGTGCTTGCTGTAGAAAACACAAAGAAAAAGTTACAGTAAGTAAAGAGCATGTGATTTCAGCTTCTCAAATGTAAATTCTCGTTACTTTGTGAGCTGAAGTAGAGTTAAAATAATTCCCATATGCAAATTTGGGGCCACCGTAGCAGCACCCCAACACCTCACCTTCACACAACTGTACAATTCTGCTATTTGAGAAAGTGGCCCCACTGGGTGTCTCACAGCTTCCTTCTGTCAATTCAACTAGAGTATTACCGGTACTCACCCTGCAAAACAGTGATGATAGTCATTAGGGGGTTTAAAACATTAAATTCCTAATGTCTCAATATCAACCAAAAGTTTTAAGAAGCACAATATACAGGGACACTTGCTTGAAAGACATCAAATGCAATCGTACCTCACATTTGCTTGCTGCTTACTAAGACCCGCTCCGGATACATGCTAGGCTACCACAGAGAGCTTTTGTGGGTCAGACAAAGCTCTGAGTTCTCCACCATTTGGATCACATTTGTAGCCACTCTTTACCTTTTATGGCCTATGTCCTCTACCTATTTTATACGTAACAGAATTGGGACTGAATTTCAGTAAATTGGGGGAAGAACTTGCCTAAAATCCATGTCCTTAACTTCAAACCCTTTCTTTCCCTCACTATAGTATACACTTTCCACCCTTAGAAACAAAATAATTTCTTTTAAGAATGCAGATGTCTTCTCGTGTGTCATGGAAGTACTTGCCTAATCATCAGGCAGCTTAGAAATCTCAACATACCTTCTCTTATTTTTGAAAAATAAGGCTGTAATGTAAATAATCTGATCAAACACAGAATTTGTAGTAGCCCTTCAGAAGTTGAAGGACATTAAAAATGGTGGTTGCTAATAAACATGCTGGGATTGCTATCTGCATTTCAAAGGATCTCTTGGGAGAAAGAAAAGGGTTGATTAAGCAAAACTATTGTGTAGAGCAGTTAAAAATTTTAACTACTCCAATATGTCTGTGGTGAGATTCAATCTTAGTGTAAGGATACCTTTATCAACCACTGGGATTTATCATGCACACAAAGCAATTTAGACACACATGGTTCCTGCCTTTAAGGATCTTTCTAAAATGGAATTCCTCTCCATGGAAACTCATTTGTATTGGTGAAATTTCTTGCTAAGAAAACAAAGCATCTTTCAAAATCCCAGGCTGTTACCAACTTGTCATATTGGAACAATAATACAATTTCCGCAGAATATTCCCTCTCCAGTCAAAAATTAATGAGATAATGAGCTCAGTTTAATTTCCTAGTAAGGGCACCATTTTCAAATCACAAAGGCCCTGGGCAATTCTGGCATTTCTCACTGCCTTCATTCTTAGTGCCTTCATTTGTGGGTGCAAAATGAAGAAGAATAAAAGGTACAAATTCCCATCTGTACTCTTTCCCGATCTGAACTGTATCATCTTAGCCTATTTTTTTTACATTTACAGCCCATCATATTTATTTTTTAAAATGCACACAAATATTGTATGTGGAGAGAGGGAATCTGCTATAGGCAAGACATTGTGCTAGGAATTCAGAATATCTAGTTGACTAATCGCCTTTCCTAGGGCATTCTGCCTGGTGTAGAAGATTGACTTGGCTATACAAAGGATTTTAGGCAGAGAAAGCAACATGGTGTTGTCAGAACATCACAGAGGGCACATTTAATCCTGTATGGAGGAATCAAAAAAGCCTTCCTAGAAGACATGTATTTGAGCTGAGCAAAGATAAATAAGAATACCTGAGGTGAAGGAAGTCAGATACAAATGTTCCATAAACTCTGTAAGTATGTCTGGGTCTCAGGATGCATGTATGGCAGAAAATGACAGTGGTCAGGTTTTTATGGCCTAGTGAGGAATCTGAATCCAGTGAAAAGATTTTGTACTTTCTCTTGTGACTCGAAACTGTCATCGTGAATTTTTCAACAAGGAAACAAAGTTTTCAAATTTGTATTTGAGGAAGAAAATTAGCAATGGTTAATGAAGTAGAATAGCAAAAAGTAAAGGCAGAGAAAAGGGTCATGGGAAATTTCAAAGACAACCTAAGAGATGGGAAGGATGTTGGGAACAGAAAGGACAGGCACTAGTTTATCCTTTTTTATGGCAGTGTAGTACTCCATAGTGTAGAAAAACCACATTTTCTTTAGCCATTCGTTGGTTGTTGGACATTTAGGTTGTTTCCAAGACTTAGCTATTACAAATTGTGTTGCTATGAACATGGTGGTGCATACGTCCTTGTGGTATGACGATTTTAATTCTTCTGGGAAGATCCCCAGTAGG
>PVJO010005323.1:0-100675 GCA_004026905.1 Hystrix cristata | reverse complement strand
TACATATAGTGATCACATTCATCATATTTGTTTTGTACCTGTACATGGTGTCTCTTGGTTCTCCCCCCTCCCTTCCCCTCCCCTCTGTTCCCTCCCTCCCTATTTACAGAAAGTTTATTCACATTTCTCCATGATTTCCCTTTCCCCTTTCTTTCTGTTTTTTCTCTTCCTGCTTTCCCCCTTCCCTCTTTCTGGTACTCCTCTCCTTTGTATATTATCTTCAAAAAACTACAACTAGAGGTTCCATTTGATCCAGCTGTTCCCCTACTGGGAATCTTCCCAGAAGAATTAAAATCGTCATACCACAGGGATATATGCACAACCATGTTATAGCAGCACAATTTGTAATAGCTAAGTCTTGGAAACAGCCTAAATGCCCAACAACCAACGAGTGGCGAAAGAAAATGTGGCTTTTCTACACAATGGAGTACTACACTGCCATAAAAAAGGAGAAACTAGAGTCATTTGTATGTAAATGGATGTTCCTTGAGAACATACTATTAAGTGAAATAAATCAGACACTCATGAGTACACATCGAATTGTTTCTCTGATATGAGAAACCGTAACTGTAAATAAGGAAAAAGAAGTGTAATAGATATTATATAAAAGGAAGATAATATACAAAGGAGAGGAGTACTCAATCCTGGTTCTTGCTCTCCTCTGTGGTGCTGGTTCGTGGCACTCCTGCCCTGGCAGAAGCTGTGGAGAGGCAGAGATACCAGGAGAGAGAGACAGAGAGAGACAGAGCAAGGCAGGTCGCACCTGTGTCCTTCTGACAGCTGCCTCATACCTAATGCTCAGAGCCGTCTCTTCTTGCAAGCAGATCAGGCTGAGGGGGACAGATCCTTCTTTGTGCATCCTTGCAGGCTGCTTTGAGCACAAGCAGAGCATGCAATAGGTGCTCAACAAACACGTGGTGAGTGGGCAAGTCGGACTGGTGATGCATGGTGATGCACGGCCTACGTACAAGTCAAGTGCACAACAGTAGTGGTTACCAATAATCATTAAACAGTTAAGGGAACAGGGCTGGGGTTGTTGTTAGTGGTGGATGGCTTAGCTGGGCACAGTGGCATGTGCCTGTAGTCCCAGCTCCTTGGGAGGCTGAGGCAGGAGAATCCCTTGAACCCAGGAGTTTGAAGCCATCCTGGACGACTTAGTGAGACTGTCTCAAAAAAAAAAAAAAAAAAAACCACGATGAATAGTTAAGGGTGCAAATGACAACTGTGGCGTACAGGGGCTCTTCTGCTCTAGGCGTTTGCTTGTGGCACTGGGCTTGAACTCAGGGCCTCACACATGCTAGTTGCTTTCATCTTCAGTGCACCTTAGGACTTCGGCCTCAGCGTATTGAGGTTTAGAAATAATTTGACCCAAACAAGGCTCCTGGGGAAGGATGACCCATTTTCTCATATGGTCATATGTAGATTTAATCTACTTTTTCAAAGAACACACTAGTTATATATGTGCACACAGACATGGATTTTTTGAATATGCCATGTATTGCCTAATTCACAACCACAATCGCACCGTATGGAGAGATGTCACAGTCCAGGAATTACAGCCTTGTTGCTGGATTTCCAATTTCAACAAATGCTAACTTATTTATGGAACTCAACACATACTCAACCTTTGTGCACTGGTTTCGAGGAAATAGACTTCTCACCCACTCTTTGCTCAAGGCAAAGTTGACTTTGCAGATTTCCGAACTCTTGACAATTGATCCAACAGGATGCCCTTGAAAAATCCAAATGACTTCTTCACAATACTGAAAGGTTTGCCTCCTTGTGCTTCGCGGATATTCCAATTCTGACCAATGATGGGGAGCCGGGACTCCGATGCTGTATCATCCCCAAGAGCCGTGATGTTCTTATTTCTTAAAGCAGTCCCTCCAGAATATCAGCAAGCAATATAAAGACATTTAGGTAATTAAGTTGACATACCTATGTATTTCCAAGAGTTAAATGGAAATTTTTATAATTAAAATTCGTCATTCATTCATTCATTTTCCTTTTTTCTCATTGGTGAGTTCTTAACTGGGGGTCTGTAGCACATGTGGGGGTGGGGTGCATTTGTCCCCTTAATTTTGAAAAAGATAGTTGAGTGATGCTTAAAACTGTTTCACCCTAAATACGCCTAGAGTTCTTTCCAGGTCCTGTTAACTGTCATTCCAAAGCGGAAATGCTTTTTGTCATCTTTGAACAGATTCTGTGAACCAAGCTTGGGACATGACAATAAGGATGTTAAACGTGAAAACGAGGGCACAGGGAAGCAGCCTCTGACATCACTTTGTCTAGATTTACTCCTCTCCACTCTTCCTCTTCTCTGCCTGATCTTTTCTTCTCTTAAAGGGAAAAGAAAATAAGACCTTTTCCTGCTTTTGAACTCTCCCAGCGTATAGCTTTTGACTCATCAAGGGGAACAGCCTTTGGGAGTCTGCTACATTCTTTTTCAGCTAAGTCCCTCCTCCCATTACTCCGTGTTGGAATGACAAAGTTCACATCCTTACTTGACCCTTTCCAGCTGGGTGGCCTAGGACTCCCTCTTTTCTCCTCATTTCTTCAGCTGAAAATGGAAATAATAATTCCTAACTTGAGGGTGAGAGATTATGGACAGGATGCCTTGTATAGTGCCTGACACGGAGAAAACTTGCTGTTTATCAACTCCTTCCTTTTCATCCTAGCAGCCTTCTTTCCCTCACATCCAATCACTGACTTTTTTTATGGTGATATTGATAAGAAAAAATATAACTCTCAACCTGTTAGCCGTCTGATGTACCGAGTTTGTGGTCTCACAACACGGAGGAACGAAGTCACAGACCGAAGGAGGATGTTAGGAGAGTTTTATTGGAAATGAAGAGACTAGCTCCTAGATTTCCAGGAGGGATCCTGAGTGGGTGGCCGCTGAGGCTGTATGTCAGGAGGGATTTATACAGCAAAGTTACAACATAAGTACAACGTGGGCCAGACTACAATCGACCTGTAGGATTACAAGTGCGGCTGCTTAGCTACTATTGATCCAACAGGGAAGCAAGTCACGCAGCAGGGGTACATGGACGGATGAGGGTGCTCCTGGAAAGAGAGGGGAGTGTGGGTCCAGATGCTCTGATTGTCCATCTGTTTGTCAGATGCCTCTGGGCTCTCTGGACTGGGCGGCGCTGATTAGTCTACTCTCAAGCTGCCATTTCTCTCTAAGAAGCCCCACAGTCCTAGCCATTGAGGCCTGGCTCTCTTCAGATTCACCTCTAGCCACAATCCCAATATCTTTATTTTTCTTGTGCTGACTTCCTTGAGGGCCTGATCTCTCTCTGACTGAGTATTAATTTCTATCTAACTTGGCTGACTATAATAATATCACTACGTCATGTTACTCCCCAACTCCAAGCTTTCAACATGAGACACAGCAGAGTGGTCTGATAAGAGTTTGGACAAGGGCCCCACAACTTTCTTTCCTTATCACCCCCAAACAAGTCCTTTTAGACATCATACTCCCAGTGACCTCCCAGGACTACAAAATTTTAATTCCATGGAAACGCTGTCTTTTGGGGTATATATATTATGCACAAAGCCCAAGAATGCTCCAAGAACCAATTTTCAACCCCTTAGAAGAACATCAGTCCTTCTAAGCACACGGCATAGACCAAGCAACTCAGCACTGCACTCGTCTCCTGGCTCAGCCACGTGTGAGCTGTGTGGTGCCTGCCCCGTGGGATGGTGGGGGGATGACGTAAGTTTCTGTGTGCAGGGAATTGAAATACTCCCCAGTACACACCCGGTGCTGCATGATCACTTGCTGTGGTTTTCCCCAGAACTCCCCATAGCCCATGGCATAAAGTAGAAATATCTAAGGCCAGAAGTCAAGGTGGAATTGTGGCCTAACTACTCTTTCCATGCCTCTCTCATTACTCCCACAAAGTGCTACTCAGACGGAGTCTCCAGTCCTTGCCTGCCTGTCCCCACCGTCTGCACAGCCTCTGTGCCTTGGCTCTTGTCCCTCGGCCAGCCCGCTGCACCCTTGGGCTTCTGCCCAGCAGAAGGCAGGCTGCCACCTGCACTGACTGTCTCAACCCGAAGAGGACCTGAGGCTGTGTCCCTTTGAGGAGCACTCTAACAGGGGCTGTGCCAAAGGGGCCGGGCTGAAAGAGGGCTGGAGACCAGGTCTGAGGAATGAGGGGGAAGTGAGGGTGCAGGAGGAGGGAGTCCCTAGGCAGAGCCACAGAGGCCTGCAGAGGCAAGGAGGGAGTCCCCAGACTGTCCAGGCTCTTCCTGTCTCTCTGGATTCGCCCTGAACACAGAGACCCAACCCTTCCTGACTTGGGAGGTTTCTGGGGGTCATTTGCTGAGTGTCTTTGAGGGCTGAGAAACCATCTCCTTCGGGCTGAAGAGCAGCCTTGCTTCCTGCTTGCTGCAGAGCAGCATGCTGCCGGGCTCAGAGGTACCCGCTACGGCACTCCCACACACAGGCTGGCCCCCAAATCCTGTCTGCAGCACCGTCTATGAAACCAAGCGCCGCCAGGGGAGGTGGGAAGGGCAGAGTGCCTGGCTCATGCACGGCCAGGAGATGGCGTGCCCCAGGAAGTGGAAGTGGTCAGAGGAGTGGGAAGTAAGAAGGGCCGTCACGCCAGGGTACACTTACAAGGCTGAGGATAAGGAGGAATTGGAAGTTTTATGTTGGCAGATGTGGGGTTTAGGAAGAGCTCTCCGGCTTCTGGCGGGAGAACAGTCAGAGACAAATGGCGAGGAGAAAGACAGACAGGTGGGAAGGACTTGGCAAGATGTGGAGAGCCATCCAGACCCAGAGGGAGATGAGACCTCGCCCAGTGGAAGTCATCAGTAGTATTGACGTAGTGGCCAAGTGTGGGATGGGAAGAGAAGCGGTCTTGGCCAGATCCCCAAAAGGAGCCAAAGGAGGAGCCGAAGGAGTCAAGACAGGGCCGGGGCAGGGTAGCTGGCCATGGCGGCCCAGAGAGGGTGCTGGGTGGGAGGGTCAGCGAGGAGGAGGGTGGAGCGTGCATGCTGAGGCTTTGCAGAGAAAGGTGGCCCAACACAGGGGCCAGGAGGACACAAAGAAGGAGAACTGGCGAGGGACTTCCTCCTCTGTGAACACGGGTCGAGCTGCAGATACTTTAGAGGCCAGCACTCCTGGAGCTCAAGGTGTACACTGTCTCCCAGAATCTCACACAGACACGGATGCTGACTCGGCCAGATCAGGACAAGGTGTGGGGTGCCTGGGACCACCCTGAGGAACAGGGCTGGACCCCTTTAGCTTCACCCCAGTGCTGGCCAGGGAGTACTGTGGGTGCCCTTTCTGGGCAGGAAAACGAAGGGTCTCTGAGCTCCCATCACTCTCCTGAAAATGCCCACAGTGCTGTGCTGCACACAGGACCTGCCCCTGCCCTGCACCATGAGGGCAAATGGCACAGCTCCCAACTGCCCCACTCCCTCCAGGTGCACCCTGGGCGCCAGTCTGCCAGGATTCAGATTCAGCTCAGACCCTCCTGTGGTCACTGGCCTCCAGCCTGGAGCTTGCAAGCTTGCTTGCATCTAGAGATAGTCTACCTCACAGGAAACCAGATGCTATTGGCTAACTTTGCAATAAAGATGCCCCCGGGGCGAGGGAAAGGGAAACACTTGTGTCTGGTGGAGTCTGCGTGGGACAGGGAGGCTGAGCAGCACGTCTGAGCTTCCGTTCCCGGCTGCCCCAGGTAGGCACAGCGGACTCCGGGGCACCTGTGGGCGGGGTGGGGCGGGCCCGGCGGTCAGAGCAGGGTAGTGATGTGGTTCGCTGTCTGTGCCCACACTGCAGACCATTTTCCTGAGGGTGTTCCAGCCTAAATATATCCGAGGAGCACGGGAGCGGGATGTGGTGAGGGATGAGACTTCCCTCCTGACATGAGGGGACAGATTAGGGACGTTAGTAATTACATTTTAGGGACACGCCCGAAAGCTTGATTTGACATTGACTGTAAAGAGCATGATATAAAGTTGGATGGGGTTGATAATGAAGGATTATTATCTTTTAAGGTGAGAAAGAGTATTAAAGTTTTGTTTAAGAGTCTTCAGCCTTTGGAGACCTACATCTAAAAGTTTATGGATGAAATTAAATAATCCAGCGAGGCCATGACACGTATGTCAGGGGGAATACATGGAATGGGGACCACATTGAAAAATTGGCCCTAAGTGGCTAATGGTTGAAACTGGGTGACGGTGCCAAAAGATTCCTCTACTTTTATATATGTTTGAAAGTTTAATAATAAAGAATATTTTGATGACATCTGCATTTTACTATAAATAGAAATGTACTAATCTAAATATAAAATATGTGCAAATATTAAATGCAGAAAAGCTAAAAGATCGCTGTGCTTGATTCTAAGATTTTGTTTTTTTGTGCCATCTACAATTTTTCTTTTTGAGTCGGGGTCTTGCTAGGTAGCGCAGGCTGGGCCTGAACTCAAGGCAATGCTCCTGCCTTAGCCTTCATTGTGGTGGGATGACAGGTGTGTGCCAGCATGTCTGGCGCTATCAACCGACAATCTTGATAATGAGTATATATTGCATGTACTATAAAAATTGTTTTAATTAACAAGCTGCTGGCACAAATTCATTGTTCAACTTTGACTCATACTTTCATAACTATAGTGAGGGCACTTGGGCTCCGAAGCCTTGCGCCATTGTAAACAGAGTCTTTGGGAAGAAAGTCCAGGCGGAAATATATCCCTGCATTTTTGGAGGCCCCAGCTGAGGACTGGCTGCTGCTTCCTTCTCCTGGGGCCTTGTCCTAAAGCCCCGCTTTGTGAGTTTACAGCCGAGTTCAGAAAAAGACTAGGGATTGTAGGGTTCTCTTCCCCTCCCCACAAAAGGGCTTTCTTTTTTTTTTTTTCCTTTCTTTTCTTTTATTTTCCTCTTTTCTTTTCTTTTTTTTGGAGGGGTGCTGGGATCGAACTCAGGGTCTTGCGTTTGCAAAGCAAGCACTCTAACCACTGAGCTAAATCCTCAGCCCCGCTCTTTTCTTTTCAAGTACTTAAGTTACGATATGTGAGGCAGAAGAAAACTAAGCCAAAAGTAAAGCAGACTGAACGCCATGAAAGAAGGCCAGGAAGCCCCTGCTCAGCACCAGTCCCTGGAGGGGCCGGGAGTCCTGAGAAGAAGCAGGGTAGGAGGGGCCTCGAAAACAGCATATGTTGTTATCATGGGGAAACTGAGGCATAGGAAGTTTAGGTAACTTCACAAGCCTGCCTGCTTCCAAAGGACGTTAGAAGAAATCCAAAGTGTGGGTACTGACCCAGTTCAGAACCACCCTCTCTTCCCTTCCCCACCCTCCTGCCCCCAGAGGCAGCCTCTCCCCACCCAGGGCAGCTGTGGAAGGGCAGTCGGTCTGGCATGGTGCTGCCCAGCCAGAGACTACAGCCCCAGAGAACCTCCTTCCCAGCCCAGGGCCTCAGGCTGCTCCTCCCCAGCACAACTCTGTCGCAGAAGCGGGACCTGTGGGGATGAGCTACACAAGGAGGAGACCCTGGCTGCTTCTCGCAGCAGGTCACAGCCACAGGAAGCAGTGGAGCCGGGCGGTGGGGTCTGGATCTTGGCTGGATTTTCTGAGGACTTGTTCTGCTTCCCAAGCCCCTGGGAGTTGCACAAGCCTGAACCCTTGTGCTGCTCACCCTGCCCAGGAAAGCCAGGCTCCAACCGAATCATGGCGCTGATTCTCCTCTTAGGTGGAAGGGGCATTTCAGATTAGGCCAGCTGCCCTGTGGGGGAAATGTTTTAGTCTCTGGCCAGAGTGGGTACTTGAACCACCTCATCTTCTTATCTGGCTGAAGAGCAACTATTTTGGATTGTGAGTCTTGGTAAGGAGGGAGAAATCTGTGCTCCATCTCCTTAATATCTTTCCAGTCTGCCTTTGTTCCTTTCCTTAAACTTATGTTTATTGTTGAAGAGAACACTCTGAAAGAACAGTGTTTTAGTTACTTTTCTCTCGTTGTTGGGACAGAATACTCGACACCCAAAGTTAGGGGAAGAAAGGTTTATTAGCTCACAGTCTGCAGAGGTTTCAGTCTATAGTCCACTGGGTCCGAGGCAGGGCAGCATGGCAGAGGCAGACTCGACATGCCGCAAAGTAAAGTGAGGAAATGCAAGGAATGTATGCAAATCAGCAATGCAAACAAGCAGCTAGTTAGCTTCTTCCTGTATCTTTTATCTAGGCTACCTGCCCCCAGGGTGGCCCGCACTCCCACCCCCAATCTCAGTCTCACATCCTTGATCCCAGCAGAATGATGCCAAACCGATCAATGGATCAATTTAGTAATCACACACTCTAGATCCAGCTATCTCTTACCACATGAGGCTTTGGAGGGACATCTAGACACAAACCATAACAAATAGTATCCAGGTTAACAACTTACTAGAATTGATCTCCTACCTAACAACCATCCAGTCCAATGAAAAGAACCTTGCCAGTACCCTAAAGCTCCCTCATGGCATTGCCTAACAGCAACACCTTTCCTTACAAGTGACCATGTTCCTGGCTCCCCGGGTGACTGCATCCTTGCTTTTCCATTTGACCCAATCTAAATATACAACTTTAAACAATACGGTTTGCTTTGCCTATCTTTGATCTCCGCGTATGTGGATCGTACATAGGTCTGCTTTTAGGTCAAGCTTCTTTGGCTCAACAATGAGCTTTTCAAATGCAACCAAGTGGTAGGAGATGCTTAAGGCAACATTGTGCTTATCGGCCCTAAACTGAAAGTCACCCACATGTGCATCAGCAGTAGAAATGATAAAAAAAAAAAATGGACTATTCAACAGCGAAATTCTAGATAGCTGAACAGACCTCAGCTGCAGCAATAGCATGATGGGATGCTTCCAAGAGTGCCGAGAATTTGAAGATAGTGCAAAAATGGTATACATCTGCAGGGCACTTACCCAGTGCATCTCCATCGCACACTACTTCTTTTACCAGTGTTGTACAACTTACAGCATTGTAACTCAGCTCAGATAATGAAAGGGGAAGATAGTTCCAAAGGGGCGTGCTGGAGAGGATGCCTGCAATCTGGGTGTGTGCCTATTTCAGAGTCCTTAGTAATCTGTCCTTATTGCTCCCAAGGGTGGCATCTGCAGGTCCTGGGGAATCCCCTTCTGTTCAGCGTCAGCTTGCTCCTCACCCTTCTCTGCACCTCTAGTGAGACCAAACCTGACTTTCCTGCCTCATCTAGCCCTGTGTGAGCCCACCATGCCCACCCATTCCTTTGGGTTTCTGCTGTATTCCCTCCCACTCTACCCTCTACCTGTCTGGCCTTGGCCCCAGGAAACCTCCCTCGGCTAAGAGATTGCGAAGACAGAAAGAAACCTCACCCTTTTATAGCCGAGCAGACACACCATGTTAAATCCGTGTTCGCAAGACAAACAGAGGACCACACAGCCCCGTTTGTCACACTAGTTTGCCCTCACTTGGCCTGATGATTAGGAAGGCCATTCGCATCGGCTGAGTGGCTACATCCACAAGAGAAACAGCCTCTCTGGCCCAGGTGACAGGAGGTGGCTTAGCAGCCTGGAGCAAGGTGCGTAGTCAGGCCCTGCCTCCCCCACAAACAGGTAGAGAGGGCTGCCTATATTTCAAATAGACAACAGGTAGATCCTAAGAAAGTCCTCCCTAGATCACAGAGCAGACAAAAGGCCTGGACATTTCCAAAAGATTTATCCACATTCCAAGAGAGGAGAAGGTACTTACAGGTTTTCTAAAGTAAATGCTCTAAGAAAAAAAAGGGAGTGAAGAAAATTTCTTACTTTCAACAAGGAGAAGTAAGCCTCTTATATTTAATTTTTGTTTACCCTTCTCTAGCATACGGTAAAGGTGCTCAATAAGTATTAGCTTAATTAATAACTAAGTAACAAGTCCATCTCCCTAATTTTTTTTAAAAAGTTGTAAAGTCGAGGGTTGGGGGTTTAGCTCAAGTGGTTCATCACTTGCCGAGCAGGCGCAAGGCCCTGAGTTCGATCCCCAGCACCCCCAAAAAAAGTGTAAAGTGTTTTGTTTCGAGGTTTTACTGCTTACTTGGACGGAAACAAGAAATACCATTTCAGAGAGGAAAAGGGAGGGGGGTGGCAAACCCTAGATAAATGGCAGGTTTTGGAAAGGGGCAGCTCACTAACCCCAAGGAGCCTGCGCCTTGGGTATGGTTTCCTCTTGTTGCTGTTGTTGTTTTGTGACCTAGGTGTGTGCATTTTCCCCGTGTAAAACCTTGGAGGGGGACAGTGCTGTGCTGCTTTGGGTGGACTCGTTCCTACAGGCTACACAGCACAAGTTGTAAAATTTTCCTACTTACCCCTTGGCATGGAATCAAAGCCCCTCGTCTGCCTTCAGCCTCAGCTCTCTGCATCCTGCGGGAGTGTCATAAAAACAGCTGTCACCCTACGTGGGAAAGCTCAGCTTCCCCAGCACCCAGGCCTGTGGGCACGGCAGTGGGTGGAGAACGTTCTTCTCCAGTACAGAGTAAACGCCAGACTCTTCAGGGCCCGATCAACAGATCTGGCTCTGTGTCCGGAGAGAATCTCATCGGAACACTCACAGGCTGTGACCCAGGAGCATCCTGCTTCCCGGGCAGTCCCGGGGCAGCCATTCTGTCGACAGTAATCCACATTTCCATGAGCCCCTAATTTCAGATTCGTGTCTGTCTTTGAGACCTCTTCTTTGCGTTTGATTCTTGTTGAAGACTCGACCATGTCAGAGCCGGCAAAGCCCTTGGAGGCGATCGGGCTCATGCTTTCGTTTTGCACACCAGGAAACTGAGGCAGAGCTAAAGAAGGGTCTCCCAGACCTTAATGCATGGAGTGTGCAGGCCTCTATGAATGTTGTGGCCTTTCAAAGCACCGTAATATACTGGAAAGCAGAAAGTAAGCTGACCCTTCCGCCTTTAGCCTTTTCTTCTCTGGAGAAAATTGTTCCTTTCTCTCTCTCCCTCTCTCTCTCTCTCTCTCTCTCTCTCTCTTCTCTCTCTCTCTTCTCTCTCTCTCTCTCTCTCTTAACCACTGTAGGTTCAGGGAGTCTGGCAGTGAGAACCACATAGTAGTGGCTAGAGGGGCACACGGCATCCTTCCCTCCCCATGTTCTACTTACTATTTCCTGAAGATCAGCTTGCTGGGTTTTGACTCCAGAAGGGAGAAACCCAACCACTTCAGGGTTGTGTCATGAACCAGCTTCTTTTCTGAGGACCTGTGCCTCGCTCAGTCCTATCTCTGGAGAAGTGGCCCGTAGAATTCTGCAGATGTTTCCTCCATGCAGGACACCTGCAGAGTGCAAGGAACACGGCTTTGTGCAGAGATGGACCTGGGCTTGAAATCCCCCCTGTATTCCCTCCTTGGACACGTTAACCAACTCTCTGTGAGCCTGTGTTTGTCATTTCTCACGCGGGCCCATGGGGAGAGTTCGGTGGGACCGTGTACGGAGTGTAACCTTCGCAGGCAGACTGGCCAGCAGCCTCTGCTCCTCCTAACCTGGGCCTTTCTGGGCTGGGGACGCAGCTCAGGCAATCCCCTTGGTAGGATTGCCTACAAAGGGCAAGGCCCTGGGTCTGATCTCCAGCACCGGAAAAAAAAAAAAAAAGACACGTGGTAAAACTGGGACTTTCTGAGGGCAACTTCTGATTTTGGAAAACAAATAGAATCAGGACACCCCTGAGGCAGAAAGTTTGGATCAGGGCTCAAACAATTTTCTGGTTTAATTTGCTTCAAAAAAACAAAAAAACAATACAAGCCTTACAAGTCTCCTGGTGCTAGACTGGGCTCCAAACCCAACCTTCACTCACAGGTTTACCAAAAAAAAAAAAAAAATCAGAAACAAGGACCAAGGGAAATAATAAATCAGGAGATGATGCATTTGATTAGAAAAGAGGAAGCAGGATGTGAAGCCAAAAGAGGGGAAAATGACATAGAAAGGATGGCAGACAGAAGGAGAAAATAGATCGGCCTCTTGAAAGAGGAGGAAGTACAAAAAAGGGAAGTTGACTGGAAATAATGGGTAAGGGTGCCTCCCACCCTACCCATGGAAAAGAGTCAAAAAATAAATGACCAGGCATGAGAAGAGAAAGCGGCCGGAGGAAGTGGACCAGGATGAGCAGGGGAGGAGAGTGGGAGTTTTGTAAAGCAGGTCAGCGAGAAGTCATCGCCTCTTGGCTATAGAGCACACACTGGCCTAGCTCTGCTTCTAGGCTGGGCTCAGATTCTCCCATCTCCCATCTCAGTCAGTAAACCTTGGGCTTAGCGGACTAGAGGGCACAGAGAGCTAAGAACAGCCTCGTGGGCACTTGGGTTCTTGCTGACTTCTGCCCTGAGATGCAGGGTGCAGCCTCAGGTTTATTGGTGCCCTCCCCCTGCAGTGCTTCTGGAAAGTCTTGTGGGTATAGAACCTAACCGAGAAGACACCGCCAGGGTTGATCCTGTTGAATTCTTACACTTGGTTCTCAGGAGCAAAAGGAAAGCATTGTCCAGGTCTGGCCACACTCCCATCTGCTCCCAGGAGGCCTCTCTTTAGGCTCATCTCCAGTCCTTGAACATCTCAAAAGACCTGGAAATAAAAGATCTACTCAGCTCAGGCCCACTCTCCCTAAAAGGGTACCTCGCTAAAGCGATCAGCGGAAAATTGGTTCCCCTGAACTGCTAAAGTTCAGTGGAAACATGGTGGAGGGCCCGTCCCGCAGTGATGTCAGATCTCTGATGTAGACGGGGCTCCCACAGCCCTGGGGCTGTCCCCTGCAGAGGCCTGGTTTGAGCACAAAGACGACACATCTCTGTCCAAGGAGATAAAACCATGCATCACCCGAGACCCACGCAGCCCGGCACGGCTCTTTTCAACACTTACCTAGAAGACGGGACTGAAATTGCTCATAGAGGTATTCAACAATCAGATAAATCCGGCGGCACACATGGGAAACTGGGCTGGTCACACTGACTTCTGACGAGGCGGGGGGGGGGTGGCCCATGCTTCTCTCGCAGATGTATCTCTTTACCTGCTCTTTTAGGCCTTTCGTTCATTCACTCATTCATTCATTTGTTTATTCATTCAACACGCTGGGTACCTACAGAGCTCTCAGGGTTCAAGGGCCCCTGGCTCATGACCACAAAGGACATTTGTGTGCCCCGTGAGCTCCCCAGGGACAGTAGGTGCCATCATCACCGTGCCCAAGGAACTCTTCGGGATGAAGGTCTAGGGCGCACTGAGTATCTATCTACAGATACTCACAAATACTCTCGTTTCCCCTGTGCCCAGGCCTCTTCCCCGTAGAACACTGCAGAGCTGAAGAGAATGTGGTTCTAGGGATCTCCCATCCCTGCGAGAGGTGGGCAGGGAGGGCTGTAAAGCCAGGTGGAAGACAGTGCTGAAGCTGATGCCGCTGGGCACGAAGTGCAGCCCTGCGCCCGAAGAGCTGTGGCTGAGGTTTCTCACCCTCCGACTGCATCTCTTTGCCCCGAAAGCAGAGACAATCCCTCTGTGTGTCAGGTGCCATTCACTGAGCACGTACAGCGTGCTTGTTATTTGTAGTGGGTTACTTATTTCTGTTAGTTTTTCATATACTTAATATATCTTTATTGTTAAATTCCGAGTCAATCAATTAAAATGATGACCAAAATAGGTTACATGTGTCCATGGCAATTAAAAAAAAAATCCAAGAGTTTACAGCAAAAACTAACCCACCTTTCCCATCCTCTGGTCTCCAGAACGGCCCTCCAGTGCTAACTGTGGCTACCAACGCTAGCCAGTTCCTCCAGAGATATTCAGACCTTAACCCAGCACACACAGAGCATTCCTATCCCCAGATGGCAGGGGACCATATCCAGGGACCTCGCTCACCAATATCACACAGAATATTCTGCAGTAGAATTTACAGATCTGCCTGGGTTTGTTTTTGCTTATAAGCAGGTCCTGGGTAAATCCGAAGATATACAATGGCTCTGTGTGCCTTGCCCTGCAGAAGGGCCCTGGGGTGGTCCCCACCCACCCCGCGTCTGTGTCAAGCTGGCTGCAGCCATGTCCCTGCGCTCCCTTGAACAGGTGTGAGCATATCTCTGAGATAAACTCCAATACGCAGACATGTTACTGCATTCTCAGGCCTTGACAGACCTAGAACGGTGGTCTGGATGGCTTTTCGCCCCTCAGTTTTGGCCTCTGCTTTGTTTGGTAGCCATTGTGTCCCTGCCTCTTCTCGTTGGTCCTTTACCTCTGAGGAGGGAGGGAGGGGCATGGTGGGAAGGGGAGACCCAGCTTGAGTCCTGCTCCCTGCTTCCAGCTATGAGGTAGGCGAGGTGCTTAACATCATCCACTGTGAGGCTTAGGAGTGCCGCAGGGGCCTGTTGATGTCCTTCCCACTCCTCCCTCTGGGGTGCTGTCCAGGACGGCTCTTGGCAGGGGTCACGGTAAGTGGGCGAACACCTAGAACGTGCACAGCACTGTGGCAGCTCTGAAAGGGACTCCTGTGGGAGCTGGATGTTGTGCGTGGTCGGGGGGTCTTTGCTAGGGACTCTGAGCCACCAGGAAGCCAGGAAGAGTGTGGCTGAGTGTTGTTCTGTCCGCCCTGGAAGTCGGGGAGCTGTCCCGATCCAGCTGATGCCCAGGACCAGCCATGGCTCTTGGTAAGTAGTGTGCTCACCAATCAGGAGAGATGGTCACTTCTGCAGCTTTGTCTGCAAGTGCACCCCATCCGCAAGAGGATACACTGGCCCACTTCCCCGATTCAGCCTTGAAGCCAGTCTGTACGCATGTCCCCGCTGAGATGAAAGCCCCGTCCTGGCTGGGCTGGGGTTGAGCGCTCTCTCTGGGAGCAGGGCCGGCCCAACCTGTGCCATGCGTAGGCATCTCAGACATGTCTGCCCCATGGATGTCAAGCTCCTCTAACTGGGACCCACCCCTGGCTTATCTGGACTCTCGGTGCAAGTCAGAGAAGGTGTCCCTGGGTGTGTGCGTCCCTGAGCCGGGGTATCCAGTGCCGGGGCTGGGTTTGGGACTCCCTCGGAGCTCAGCCAGCCAATCAGTTACTTGTTTCTCACTAGCCCCCACTCTACACAGTGTCCCGGCCTTTATCTTTTTCTCCCCTCAAATGTCCCTGGAGCCATTCAATAGCAGTGAATTAAACACGGTACTTCCATTTCAAAATTGCAGAGACCATTGAACAGATGAGAACGCATGTGGAACGCCTAACTGTAAGACTAATTTAGTAAAAGCTTAATATGTAGTGGCTCACTCTCCACCCACTCCGAAGTAAGCTGAAAAGTAAGGTCTCCCCCATCCCGGGAAAAATTAGAGCAATCTGTAAATACAAAATTTCCAGGATGCTTAGTGTGAGGGTGAAACAAGAGAATCTATAGGCAGCCTGGACAGTCCAAAGACCCAAAGGGCTTCCTCACCTAATGCAGGAAATGAAATGAGCATTTATTAACCCAGGTCCCTCGCTCACAGTCCTGAGGTCTACACTCTTTCTGCTCTTACGCAGCAGCACGCCTGGGAAGAGGATGGTCTGCGGCAAGCCACATGCACTAAGTAGTACTTGCTGTAGGAAACCGATGCTCGTAGAACTCAAAAATGAGTTGCATGTCGGCCACTTTGTACTGATCAACTTCAATGTTATTCATTAAGGCCACAGCCTGAGGGTCTGCTCCACAGAAAGAATCCTTGCAGCCTGAAGCAAAGATACCATACACTTTGCCTGGAGTTGAGAAGCCCCTCGCAGCCTGAGACATCGCAGGGCGGTCAGCTTAGCCCACTTCGTTGCAGAAGAGGCTGGCTGGGCAGGGAGATCAGTGCCATGGCTGGGTCTCGGCAGAGACACTGCCTGGGGAACAGGGTGCAGTGGGCTGTGGAAACTCCCTTGGTTAAAGAATTGTGAGCTTTGCTTTCAGTTTCGATGAGGAAGGAGGCAAAGATAACTAAGAGGCACGTCCTGAGATGGAGGTTCTGAAGGGCTGCTTCTGGAATAAACCTCCAAACCATCCTGGCTGGGAATGGGACAAGTTTCATTGCCCAACCTGTGCAGAAATGTCTTCTTTGCCAGTTCTTGCTCAGAAGGAAACAGGAGACAAGGACAGTGGGGAAATCCAGGGCTGGTAGTGCCCAGGCGAATTAACCACTGGAGTCTCCACCGTCTTGGATCAGTTGTCCGTTCTGCAAACACAGAGCTCTGGATCAGGACAATGCCTTCTCTTGCCCTAGGGCTGTAAGATGGCTGGTGGTCCCAGTTTGCTTGGGGTTGAGGGGTTTCCCAGACATGGGATTCTCAGTGCTAAAACCAGGAAAGTCCTGGGAAACCCAAAGCAAGAGAGTCACCTGCAGTACACGACTCTATTGGATCCCCAACAAGGAAGAGCAGGTTTGTTGGTTTCAAGAGGAACGGAGGAGAAAAAGAGAAGTATTGCTGGTTTGGTCTCCTCAGGGCCATGGGAGAGTGTCTGAGACCTCTCTCGCCCAGGCCTGGAGTCACGGAGGAGAAATGAGGGGGCAGGGCTGGGAAAGGGGGAAATGAAGAGGATAGAGAATTACTTTGGGGAAATTTGCGCTGAAGGAAGAAGCCCCCTCTGCTATCATCCTACCCCATCTCACCTCTCACTTTCTGCCCATGGTCCTCCCTGCGACCCTCACACACTGGTCGAGCGAGGTACTTTTCGGAGAGGCTTGAAGAGTCAAAAGAGGTCTATCTCATGCTTCAAAACGCCCACCTCCAAATGCTGGCTGAGCCATTCACACATGGTTTTGGTCAAGTCCCCTCAGAGACCTCTTTGAACCTCTCAGGGACCTGACCTCTTCTTCTGCCTAAGGCATCTGTTGCAGCCTCAAGAACATCGTGGGCATTAACAGGCCGGCGCATGTGCAAGTGGAAAATGTAGTAACCACCCAATTAATATTTATATCTTCCTGCCTCTGTATGGGGTCAGAGAGAATTCCACAGTTGTTCCTTGGGGGACTAATGCTGCCACTTGTTTTCCCTCCTGATCCAGGCCCTCATCATGCCTACCTCCTACCCTGAATCCAACACAGAGAACTTTGAGTATGATGAGTCTGCTGAAGCCTGTGTAGTGGGAGACATTGTAGCCTTTGGGGCCATCTTCCTGTCCATATTTTACTCCCTCATCTTTGCCTTCGGCCTGGTGGGAAATCTGTTGGTGCTGTTTGCCCTCACCAAGAGCCAGAAGCCCAAGAGCATCACCGACATTTATCTCCTGAACCTGGCCTTGTCTGATCTGCTTTTCGTGGCCACGCTGCCCTTCTGGATTCACTATGTGATCAACGAAGAAGGCCTCCACAATGCAGTGTGCAAACTCACGACCGCCTTCTTCTTCATCGGCTTCTTTGGAGGCATCTTCTTCATCACCATTATCAGCATTGACAGGTACCTGGCCATCGTCTTGGCAGCCAGCTCCATGAACAGCCGGACCGTGCAGCATGGTGTCACCATCAGCCTCGGCGTCTGGGGAGCAGCCATCCTGGTGGCTGCACCCCAGTTCATGTTCACAAAGCAGAAGGAAAAAGAATGCCTGGGCGACTACCCCGAGGCCCTGCAGGGAATCTGGCCCGTGCTCTCCAACGTGGAAGCCAATGTTCTCGGCTTCCTGCTGCCCCTGCTCATCATGAGTTACTGCTACTTCAGAATCATCCAGACACTGTTTTCCTGCAAGAACCGCAAGAAAGCCAAAGCTGTCAAACTCATCTTGTTGGTGGTCATTGTGTTTTTCCTCTTCTGGACACCCTACAATGTTATGATTTTCCTGGAGACGCTCAAACTCTATGACTTCTTCCCCGGCTGTGACCTGAAGAGGAATCTGAAGCTGGCCCTCAGCGTGACCGAGACGTTGGCCTTCAGCCACTGCTGCCTCAACCCCCTTATCTATGCGTTCGCTGGGGAGAAGTTCAGAAGGTATCTTCGCCACCTGTACAGGAAGTGCGCGGCGGCCCTGTGTGGCCGCTCGGTCCCTGTCGGTTTCCCCGCATCAGAATCCCAGAGGAGCAGGCAGGAGAGCATCCTGAGTGGCAGCCTCACTCACTACACAAGTGATGGGGACACGTCCATCCTTCTCTGAAGGGCTCCCCACAGCCTGTCTCCATGACTGTGTAGAGCTCCCGAAGCACACACTGAGGAAGGAGGATTGATTTTTTTCTGTTGTTTCTTACATGCAAGAAATATGAACGCAATACCCACAAAACAACCCGAGTGTTTTTAAGAATTGTGTTTAAAACTTGAATGATAAAGGATACATGTGTCTCTTACTGGAAAGTCAGGACCTTTTGGCTTAAAGATGACAAAAATTCAACCAAGACTGGCTTAGTTAAAAGGGGGGTTGGTGAATATCGCTCACATTCTGACGTGGGCAGGGGATGGCTGAGCCCTCAGAATGAGTGGACCCCGGGACCCAAATCTAACTAGTTTCCTCTGTCTGACCCTCAAACCTTTGAGTAGTGGTGGATTTTCCAGGCTCGTGTGACACAGCTTTATCACCACAGAGGGACAGAAACCTACTCCTTTCTGGTCCCGAGGTCAAAACTCCCAGGGAAGGATTCTGATCAGTCAAGTTGGTGTCCGAGGCCCATCTTTGGACCAGGTGGTGGCACCCACAAAGAAAGGCATAGCGAATGGAAGCTTCCGCTCCAATCTCATGATTAGAAGTTGAGGAAAACATATCCCCAAGAGGTTACAGGTGTGAGCAGTGTTCAGATCAGACAGAATACAAGCCACACACGTGGCTTATCATGTATCTGAGCCAGCTCCTCTCCAATCACTTGAGCCAGCTCTCATTGTCAACTTCCTCTTCATTAAATCCCCTTCTCCCCAGCCTAGAAGAGCTCCCCACTGCCCACTGCATCAAGTCCAAACTCAGAGGCCCTCTGCCATGCCATCCAACCTACAGACTCCAAAGGATTCCTCCCAAAGGGTTCCACCCACCCTGTCAGCCGGGTCTCTTCCATAAGACCTCATACACCGCCTTCCACCTGCTCCTGGAGCTGGACGGAGGAGGAGAGAGAACTCTGGCCCAAGAGGAAGAGATAGATTCCAATCCCAACCCCGGCACTCACCCACTGGCTAGGTTGGGGCCAGCGGGGCTTCAGCTCCCTCATCTGTGGCTGCAGAATGATGGTGCTTTCTCAGTAGGAAACACCGTTTCCATCATGAAAGCCCAGCCACTTTTTTGTGTTTTTCTTGTTTTGTTTTGTTTTGTTTTTTACCAAGAGGATGTATTGGTATATTGTATACATAGTGATCACATTCATAATACTTCATTTGTAGCTGTACATGGTATATCTTGGTTCCCCCCCTTCTTCTCCACCCCTTCTCAGGCCCTAATACCCTGGCTCCCAGACTTCAGCTTCTCTCAACCTCAGAGTGCTGTGCTCAGGCCAGGGGGGTGCTGGCGGCATGGGAGGAGCCTTCAGGACACATCCCAGACATGGAGGACACTGGCTCCTACCACCAGAAACACCTAGGTCAGAAGATCAGTAGCCTTAGCTGGCCCCACCCTCCCGCACTGCACTGGACATCCCTCCTCCCGCCCACCAGCAAACATTGGGGGATGCTCTAAAACTCCAAAGTTCAAAAAACAATTGTGCTAGTGCTAAAGAAAATATTATCTATGATCTGATCACACAGATATTTTCACTCCTACATTTACCCATCATGTGTTTAGAGTTACAACCTTAATAATGTACAGTTCTATAACCTGCTTTTTTCAACACTGGATTCCAAATAGCTCTCTTGTATAATAATCGTTTTGGAAGACTCTGCCAGAATGCACACGCTTTGAGGCACATGTGGTCTCTGACTCATTGCTGTATACCTGGTATTCTCAGCAGTTGGTATGTTTAATGAATGAGAGAATGAATCATGTTCCTTCAAGATCATGTACCATAATTTCCTTACCATTACTCTGTTGATAAACATTTCGCTTGTTTCCAATTTTTAACAAATATACATTTTACATCACTTTGATCTGTGTAATTGTCCCCCGTTCAATTATTTCCATTAGATAAGTTCCTTCCTGTGGGAAATAACAGGATCAAAGAGCATGGGAAGTCTTTAGTTCTTGGTGCATACATGCGAAGTTAGTGTATCATAAAGCCTTTATTGAGCACATACTACATACAACATGTAAGCTTAGGTCCAGAGCTATTCCAAAGGCAGTGAGACCGTGCTTCTGCCCTCAGTGGTTTACCATTTAAATGAAGAGAGAAGTGAATAAATTATGAGGTGTGATTGAAAAATATGGTGAATGTTAATTTTTTTAAATGTATTACAGTAAAGGCATATTGCCATAATCCTGTTCAAAATACTCCCCCTCACTTTAAACATCCTTATTCCATCATTCTTACTACTTCTGAAGCAGTTCTGGCAGCTCTCTTTTGTGAGTGTCTTTCATTGTGCTGTTGTGGCTGTTTTGATGTCCTAATTGATTCGAAACATTTCCTTATACCTATCAGAGTCATTCTGACTTTGGGGAAGAGCCAGAAGTCACACGGGGCCAGATGCCGTGAATATCATAGATGAGGACACGCCGCAATGTTTTTACAAGCCTGCATTTCTCTGGATGACACTTGGCAGCAGCGTTCACTGCATTTTGGGTCACACTTCATAAAGACACTCATGAAAGAGGCCTCCCAGAACTGCCTCAGAGAGCAGTCAGAATGACGGGATGAGGGAGGGCGAGTATCCTGAGTGTGCTCCATGGTAATGTGTCTCCTCCTGTAACACTTCTCAAATTTAAGTGTTCGGCATGTATCTCGATCATACCACATAAGCATGCTTTGTATTATGTCTAACACTGGGGTAGTGACATCGGGCCTGAGTCTTTAGAGATGAGGTTTTTACAGGCAAAGACAGTGTTATCCAGGCTGAGGGAATTTCGTGAAGTGACACGTACATGAACAATCATCATGCAGCTATTGTAAGACACTGGGAGCAGACTGGGGGATGGACTCCTGGGGCCCCAGGCTGCAGCTAATGGGTGACTCCAGTGGAGGGGCGTGGTTGCCCTCCCGTTAAGAGGTTGCTTCATGATTACCTGATCCTCCTTCCAACTATTGGGACTTTGGATTAAAGTTTAGTCTGTTTTTGGACTCCCCAGGAAGCAGGAAATAATCCTTCTGTCTTGAGAAATAAAAGGGAAACAAACATTTTCCTTTCCAGAAGAACATTAAGTTTGTGTCATGAGACTCCTACATTCTCTCATTGATCTTGCTTAAGAAAATGGGAAAAATCCAAACAGCAAGGATGTCGGTGCCTAAATAAAGGTACTTTTGAGGAAGAGAGTTGAGCCTCAGTGGATAGCTGGCTCAGACCAGCACCTGCCTCTGAGCTCCAAGGCTGTCCCCAAAGCAGAGGAAAAGAGTGGACTCCAGAGGCCAAAGACGCACGATGAGTCCCATTGTGCGTATTAATTATGTGATCTTCAGCAAGTTACTTGACATCTCTTAGGCTGTTTCCTCATCAGAAAAACAGAGAAGAAAGCCTGCCACTCTCTAGAGATATGAGGATTTAATAGGACGACTTCCACTGAGCTCAAAACGGCCAAGCAAGCTCAGATAAATGGTGGGGATTGTTTATATACCTTTTCTCATCAGCTTTTCACAGCAAGGAAACTCCTACTAACTCGTCTTTACTTTTCTGAGTCCCCAAATCACAGACTTCTCTGTGGTCAGAGATAATCTCATCCAGCTGAGGAAAAGGGGCCAGTCGGGCCAGGGCCTGCCCCAGGATCCCACACTGAATTACTGGAGGAGGCAGATGTTTGGTTTTCAGCGCACACCTCCTTCCTCTCCTTGATAAGAACACAGGCCATTCGGGCTGCTAGGAGCCAAGCGCACAGGTGGGCAGCAGGGAAACCCTAGAAGGAAGGCCCACAGGCTGGCGACCAGCAGCTGTCCTTAGGGATGGTGTGCACTGTATGCCGCAGCCTTTGGCAGGAGCCGTTCTGTGATGTCAGTATCTCTAATGACAAACAGTGCCAACAGATGGAGAATCATCAGCCACAGATGCAGGATTCCCAGAGGCTGCTGCCGCTGCAACCTCGGGTGGATAGCGTCAGTGTCAGGGATGGCCACATCCGGGGCTTCCCAGAGCCTGGGCAAAGCACCCAGTTCCTTCCACAGAACCCCACTCACTTCCACCTTCCTCTGTGCTCTTCCAACAACATTTGAAGGGAGAATTCCTTCCCAGGGACACTGTCACCAGAAAGCTACACGATCTATGTTTTCGTTTACTGGGAAGAGCTGTCAGCCCTTACAATCCATCACAGCTGAAGTTCACGCGCGGCCTCCCGTCTTTCTGTTCCTCTCTCTGGAAGTGGCGTCCCTGAGTGTCCAGGGAAAGAGACACTTCTAGCCCCAGAAGGTGATGGCTATGGCTGGGCAGAGGGCAGTCTGACTCCGAGACCCGCCTTGGGGAACTCGTAGGTGGAACCTGTCGATGGCGTCCCATTCACACCGCCCTGCCCAACTCAGAAGCCAGCTCTTCTCCAGCCACACCCGCTCACTGGCCCGGTGGGACGGCTGCAGTCTGACCTCTACTTTCAGAGTTGTTTGATTACCTTGCTGCTTTGGCAGCCTCGTTAGGGGTCGTCCTACAGAGCACACTGATCTGAGAGCAAGCCAGAGAGACAGGTCTGAGCAAATGGAGAAACATGTGATTTGTCTTCTAGAGAAGCACTATCCACAGAGACCCAGGGTGTCCTCTGGAGGTCTACGGCCTTGGTCTCCACTTCTGTTGTAGACGCCCATCGCTAGGCAACCAGGAGAGGGTCCCCAGACACACCCGAGGCAGCCCTGGCAACGGCAAAACAGGCAAGGTGGGAAAATCACTCTGACCCCATATTTCCTCATTTATTGAGATAGAAACAAAAACATTTAATTGTACTTTTTCAAAATTAAGTAAGGTCCTTCAGGTTTCGGTGTGTTTGTTTTATGTTCTCTATATCTTTCCCGGACTGTAAAACACCAAGACATACAGAAAATATAAAAATAAAGAATTTTAAATTTTAACATTTAAATTATACAATACTCCACCACCTCCTAGAGAAAACCACTGTTTAATACTGAGGTTGTCTTTGACTCTGTCCTTCTCTGCAGATATAATTTTTTAAAAAGATTTGCGATCAGAACATCCACATAACTTTATATATTGTTTTTAAATTAGTATTAATTTATAATTAATAACTATATTTCTAATTATATAATTCTAATAATATATTTCTAATTATATTATGTTTATACTAAGTATAAATATTTCCCACAGAGTAAACTTAAATATGATTTTTTTAAAACATGAGGTTTCACTCTGTTGCCCAGACTGGCCCAGAACTTGTGGGCTCAAGGGATCCTCCTGCCTCAGCCTCCTAAGCAGCTGAGACCACAGATACAGGTCACCATGCCTGACTTTTTGAACATGATTTTGAATGGCTACATAAGAATCAATAATAGACTTTATCTGACCAAGCCTTGCAGGACATGGCTGCTATTCTTAGTTTTTCATTACTGGGACCAACATCGTGATGAATACAAACCCTGGTGCTTATCTTTGATCGTATTAGAGGAATTGCTGGATCATGAATCCAAGTGTATGTCTGTTGCCTGCTCCTGCGACTTTTCAGAAGGGTGACACAGTATTACCGGTAGTCTAAGAATCATGATCCTACGCCCTAACCCCCTTTGCCTCCCCAGTCTTTCTGGTCTTTTGTTATTTTACAGCATGCTGGCTACTGAGTCCGAGAGGCAGTGGGGAGAAAGACTTCTGTTTTGAAAGGAAGTTGTAAGGCTGCTCTTTCCCGGAATGAGAAGAGAGGGATGGGGTTTTTTAACAAAACTGAACAATAACATCACAATAGTTAGCTAAGAGGACAGAGAGGACTTAGCACTGGGCGCCCTCGGAGCCCTCTAAATCGTGCCGGAGAAGGAAGCGCTGATTCTGGCTGTAGGGAGAGAAGCATCGCAGAGGCACATGGCAGCCACAGAGCCCATGAGCAGGCTGAGTGTTTAAACCTTCACTTCTCCTGGGCTGCAGCTCAGTGGAAGAGCACTGGCCAGGCGCGTGTGAGGCCCTGGGTTCGATCTCCACTACCACACAAAAAGGTTAAAAAATTCACTTCTATATAAAACATGAACCATCTTTTAAAAACATTTTTTTAAACAGGCTGGGGATGTAGCCCAGTGCACAGGGCACAGGTCCAACCTCCTCGGCCCTCCCACAAAAGACTCAGCACAGCTGGTGGCGGGAACCTGACTGTGTGCACCACGGTCTTGGAGGCGTTTGGATCTGGTGGAGTGTGCAGCCCAGTCCCTATGGAAAGAAAGACAGAAAAGAGGCATTCGCACCTTTATTTAAATAGCTTGCAAATTCTCCCAAGGTCACATTTTGCAGATTATTTATGCTTTATACAGAAGCAAGTTATTGAAAACCCAAACCACGGCGGCTTGGTGGACACTCTACATCCTGGGCTTTCCTGGCAGGCGTCTTGCTCCAGTCAGCAGGGAAGACTGTGGGGTCAATTCCATGAACTTGGCACGTCCAGGAAGCCCTGGTTTGGGGCAGGAGGATGCCCGGCTGCCAAGCCAGACACCCAACAAAGGCTGGTTTATGCTTCCGCCTGGTGTGTGTGAACAATTTTCATGAAGTACGTGATTCCGCTGAGAAGATAGAAAGAACCAGAAGAGGTGGTCTACAGGTGCACATACATGCACGCGTGTGCACACAAACACACACACACTCGCGCATGCCATGCAGTTTGCCCATTCCCTCTGCCTTCTGATGTCGTAAGATGGAAGACCTGGCCCTGCTCTTGTCTAACCCCAAACCCACCACTCGAGGGCCAGGTCCTTCCCGAAGACTGGATCCTGGAGTCTCCCCTCTGGCAGGGCAGCTCCCGCTTAGCGCGCAAGCAGGACGCACACTTCCTGTTGTTGGGACCGTCCTCCAGCTCCTGTCCTAAACCTCTCCACAGGTGCCCTGTCCTTGTCCTTCCCCAGTCTCCGTCTCCCCCCACCCCCAGGGGCTTCTGTGAGCATGGCTGGCCCAGGACAAAGCACTCCTTCCCCGGGAGCCTTTCCGTGGCTTTGGTCAGCCCGCGCACCCTTCTCCAGCCTCCTTCCCAGCACCCCAGGTTGTTCTTCAGCCACACCACCGACCCTCCATCTGCTCCATCCTGTCTGTCCACACGGCCTCCCAGTTGCGGGGTGCAGGCTCATCACAGCTCCACCCTCCACTCATCTCCACAATGGTCAGGCCGTGTGGCTTCTGCACTGAGACTTCCTGGTGGCTCCCAGCTCCTTTCCAATGACCCCGGACTCTTCTAGAATCACTGAGCCCCACGTGTATGCTGCATTCTCTGCCCACTTTGCAGCCTCCTGTCCCACAACTTTCCCCCTCCACTCCATTCAGCCACGCCGGCCTCTCTGCAGTTCCTCAATCAGGCTGACCTCTTTCCCACCACAGGCCATTTGCAGGTGTGTCTTCCTTTGCCTGGTGTCTTAGTTAGCTTTTCTTGAGCCAATGGTTGTAAGACAGCAGATTTAATGGAGGACATTTATAAGTCACAATATTCACCCACAAGCCAAATTCAGGTAGTGCTGAATGTCCATCTATGCACTCGAGACCCGAAAGATCTACTCGAGGGCTGGGAGCCCACAGCACTGTCCCATGTACGTCTGTGTCTGTAGATGACGGCTGAAGAAATCTTTACTAGAACCAGGATACACTGCTCGCAGCAGAAATGACGACCAGAGCTCCTCTGAAGCAACAGCAGCCATCCTTGATGACAAGGCCCTGAGCTCCTTCCTCGATGAAAGCAGCCAAGTTCCTTTCAGGAGAACCAGCTGCAGCAGAGCTTCTCCTGGGAAACAGCCCACCAACTAGCTTTGGGTCCCACTCTGCCTTATGTAGCATCAGCAAGAGTCCTCAGGTGGATCCTCTACGCCCAGCCTCACACCAACTCCTTCCAGTTGGGCGTTCTGGCTCAAGTTGACCACATTAAGTCCACCACAGTCCACCCCCGGTCAACTTGATAACCAGACACATTTCTTTAACCCATAGTCTCCAGTGGCAGATTTATGAAGAGTTAACATATCTTGGTCTATTCAGATTTACGTTAACAATACAGTTCTTATTGGCACTCATTCCCACACCAGAAACCAATATTCAAAGAATACTCAACACTGATTACAAATAGGTGAACAAAAATTACAAATATACATACAAACATACAACAACTTCATTCTGTCTCTCTTACTTGTTCTATAACAATACAATATACCAATACAGTACATTCACATTAAAAAATACAACTTTAAATTTTAAAACTTTAGTTTCCATTAATTTCAACAACAGAACACGGCAACATTAAGAAATGCACCAAAGGATCTCCTGCACCCCAAATACACTCTTCCCTGTTGGTAAAAGGCCTCAAGTCATTTTTCCATTGTCCTGTTTGCTCTCCACAACAATGTTGACCTTTGTTCATCCTTGCAGTCCACAGCTCTCCTCTGGCCCAATACTTCAGGTCACCTTGCTGGCTCACTGCTCCTGATTTCCAACATAGACTGAGCCCAAAGCCCTCAACAGTAACTCTGCTGCCGTCCCAATACCAGACTGCACAGAAATTTTCCTTCCACGCAGGCAATATCTCCAAACACAAGCAAAGTACAGACCAACTTCTGCCAAAGCACACAGATACTGCCTGGGATCCAGCAGCCAATGCAGGCTTTCTCAACAGAAGCCTCCCAAGCCTCATCCTAACCGGCAGCATTTCCATTAGTTGCTCTGGTTTTCCACGCTCTGACCAGAGTCTCAATAAATTTAGAGTTCCAGGGCTGCCTCTTTGGCTGGTCTCCCAAAACCTTTCCAAATTAATTCCAAAGGCTCTCACACCACATGGCCAGGCAACATCACGGCAAGGACCCCACTTCTCCGGTACTAATTTCTGTCTTAGTTACTTTTCTCTCGTTGCTGGGACAAAATACCCGACACCCAAAGTTAGGGGAAGAAAGGCTTATTTAGCTCACAGTTTGTAGAGGTTTCAGTCCACAGTCAGCTGGGTCCGAGGCAGGGTGGCCTGGCAGACAGGCAGAAGGCAGCAAAGTAAGCAAGGGATGCAAGCAAGGGGGCTGACCAGCTTCTTCCTGTATTTTATATCTTATCCAGGCTACCTGGCTTTAGGGTGGGTAGTACTCCCACCCTTAATGCTAATACCCTTAATCCTAGCGTCACATCCTTGATCCCAGCAGAACCATGCCAAACCGATCAGTGGACTAATTTAGTAAACCACACACTCTAGATCCAGCTATCTCTTACCGCATGAGGCTTTGGGGGGACATCTAGACACAAAACATAACACCTGGGATCCCCCTTTACCCACCCCGTATGGGCGTGGTTCTCCCCTCTACGTCACTCAGTATCTGCTTCCGTGTCCCCTCCACAGAGGGCCTTCACAAATCACCCCACCTGAAGGGACCACCTGAAAAACAAGTGCCACCACCACCCTCTTTCCCTCTGCTTTTCCTTGGCGATATTTATTGTCTTATCCCTTATCTCTACCAGAAATTATATATTTATCTTTTTCTTATTTATTTGCTGTATAAGGAGCCTTGAAATGGTATCTGACACATAATAGAAATTCACCCCACCTCATTAAATGAATTTGGGTGGATGCGTGAGAGTTGCTTTTTGGTGTCTTTCACATCAAGAAGTGTATGTATTATTAGTATGTTTGACATTTTAAAATTATATTTAAGAGCTTATGATAAAGAAAATAGAAACTTTTCTGCCATATATGTTACAAATATTTGTCCCTGCTTTGTTACTTACCAATTTTTCCATTTTGAAAGGCAAAACCTAAGTGATGTCTCTTCTAAAATAGCTGTGTTAAACTGGACGTGGTGATGCACTCCTATATTTCCAGCACTCAGGAGGCTGAGGCGGGAGGATCGCTGCCCAAGTTCGGGGCCAGCCTGGACTACATACCAAGACCACATCTAAGAAACAACAGCAATTGAAAAAGAAAAAAAAGGTTGGGTCTTGTGGTGAACATAGATTCCTCCCTGATCTTGACAAGATTTTCAGTTTTCAGTCTTTACCTGCGGTGTCACTGCTCATTTCATCTTTTCCTACGCAGTCGTCAGCATTTCAACGAAACCCTGAAAGAGACTGCCAGTCCCATGCTACTATTTAAGCTTGAAGGGCAAGAAAATGACTCCCAGCTACAGCATAGTTAACACAGTCGTAGGAGTAACTGATCAAAGACAGCAGAAACGACCTTGTGTTAATTCGGCGCCGCCCAAGCTCAGGCAGCCACACAGACGCAGGGAAAACAGCAAGCAGGGTCCGCCACTGCTTCCTTGGAGTGTTTATTCCGCCGATCTGACCAGCTGGGGAAGATATCCAGGTTTGTCGCTGAGGAGGATGAACCAGGGAGGTCACTGAAAACTCCCGGTCTAGGGACGATGCGGTCACAGTGATTAAGAGCTGAGCATTTCTGAAGTCCCTCCTCTGCCTCCACAGTCGTCCTCCGTGGGCTACAGGACCCCAAGGTCACTGTGCCACCCTCTTGTCCAGGAGGATGTGCCTTGCCCCTCCCCAGGCCCCTGACCCTGAGGAGCCTAGCCTTGGGGGTTGGCATCCTTGCTCCGAGACTGTTGGTCTTTGGAAATTAATTCACTGCCTTGGGCCTCAGTTTACTCATCATGAAAGTGGGGGAAGTGAGACCTACATCCAGGGCTCAGTTGACAAGCAATTGTAGGGAAGGCAGCTGGCACTTTCTAGTCCGAGGACCTGGTGTAGGCTCCTGTCCCTTCTCCTCGGCCAGCTGCCATCCCAGCAAGTGCAGTTGAGCCTCCCCAGAGTTTGGAGCAAGCCCTGCTGCTCCCTCAGCCAGACTTCAGGGACCAATTTGTTTACAGTTCTTCCAGAAACCTGCAATGTCAGGCTTGTTTTTGGCACTTTCCGGGGAGCTCTCTGTGTGCATGTGTAACCCCACCCGCCGACACCTGTGGCCCTCACCTTCCTCCCACCGCGAGGTGAGCCTATGTCCCCCAGCACCTTTATCTTCTGTCCTTCTGCATGAGACCAGCATGTGACCGTAATTCTGCCACCCAGGAGCCTGCCCGTGAGCAGCTCGCCTCTCCTCCGTCTCCAGAAGGAGCAGAAGAGTAAGGATTCGCAGCCTGAGACCTGTGCACAGGTGTCCCCCGTTGGCCTCAGTGCACCCGCAGCTCTAACCTGCAGGGGCCTGCGGTCACAGACTGGCGCACTGCTTAGTGATGGGATGCACCCCAAGAGCTCGGAGAAATGTCGCCCCGTGTGCACATCATAGTTTGCACACTAATCCGTCATCATGCGTTTATACGAACTGAGATGGCCATGACATCACCAGGCCATGTAATCTTAGGGGCTACCATCACATATTTGGTCAGAACTTTTTTTTTTCTTTTTTCTTTTTGTGCTGGGAATTTTTGACCCGAATGTCACGCATGTTTGTGAACATAGTGTTCCTTACCAGGACATGAAGGCGGGAGGGTGTGAGCGTCACGGGTGGCATTCTGCTCCGTGATTATCCTGAGTGGGCACTTGGAAACAGGACTTGCGTGTTTAGTGATGAGCACCGTGTCAAGTCAGCCACTGCTGCTCAGACTGTGCAAGATTTTACTGAGTACTGAAGGTTTGAGGTAAAACTAATGCAGCCAAAAAAAAAAAAAGTGATTAAATTTCCATTGCTAAAATCTTGACATTTGGCTGAGTCAGAGGTGGCTTGAAGTCGTATCAGCAGCTATAATTTGCGATGCGCTGATATTTGTGGGCTGCATTTAAAGGTGTTGAAAGAAGAGTGCGCTTCTTCTGTGTTTGTAGCTCATTTTTACAGGATGAATCATTTGCCTGAATTAAATCTGTTCCTTAAATCCAAAACCACAGTTTGCTGTTTTCATTGTAAAGGAATGGTGTCTAAGGCTGTGCTTGCATCATAGACTATCACAGACTAGACCAGGTCATTTGTAAAGAAGAGAGAGGCTGAGTCCCAGGTCAAGGCCTTGGCTTGGTGCTGTGACTTCACCAGGCTGAAGATGGGCAAACGAGCAAGCTGACCAAATGCTGCGTGAGGGTTTCTAAAGCCTCAACCCTGTTAACAAGGGAAGATACCTCACAGCTTCAATGCCACTTTTTAAAGCAAAAATTAATTATACAGAATAAAAAAAATTATACAGAATAACGGGCCTGGCCATGACATTTTCATACATATGTGCTGTTACGGTTTGTACCTAAGTGTCCCCCCTAACCCTCATGCAGTCAGAGATGGGGCTTTTTCAGAGGTGGCTGAATTTAGAGTGTGCGATGCTGGGATTAAGGGTGCGTGATTGATTACTAAACCAATCCACTGAGTGGTTTGGCACCACTCTAATCCCGGCAGCCTGGATAAGGTATAAGGGACAGAAAGAAGCTTGTCTACCCCATTTGCTTCCCTTGCTTCCCTTGCCACCTTCTGCCTGTCTGCCAGGCCACCCTGCCTTGGATCCAGCCGATCGTGGACTGAAACCTCTACAAACTGTGAGCTAACTAAACCTTGCTTCTCTTAACTTTGGGTGTCAGGTATTTTGTTTTAGCAATGAGAAAGATAACCAAGACATGTACATATTTTGATTATATCCTCCCCCATTGCCCTCTCTTAACCTACCCCACCCCTTGCTCCATGGTCCTTTCCACTTCTTAGACTCCTTCCCACTTTCCTGTCATATGGTAGTTCTATTTTTAGTTTCTTGAAGAACCTCCATACTGATTTCCATGGCGCCTGTACTAATTTACATTCCCACCAACAATGTAAAAGTGTTCCTTTTTCCTACATCCTCACCAGCGTGTATTTTTTTTATTTTCTAATAGCCATCCTGACTGAGGTGAGATAGACTCTCAGTGTAGTTTTGGTCTCCACTGTGAAAAGTATCTGTTCAGTTCATTTGCCTATTTATTGATTGAATGACTCATTCTTTTGGTACTAAATTGTTTGAGTTCTTTATATATTCTAGGTATTAATCCTCCGCCAAGAGAGTAGTTGCAAAGATTTTCTGTAGGCTGTCTCTTCCCTTTGTTAATTGTCTGCCTTGCTATGCCAAAGCTTCTTTGGGGGGAGGGGGCGGTGCTGGGAATTGAGCTCAGGGCCTTTGGATTGCTAGGCTAGCGGTCTACCACTGACCTAAATCCCAACTGCTAAAGCTTTTTAATTGGATATTATTCTTGCTGTTGTTTCCTGAGCTTTTGGAGTCCAAAGTCACTGCCTGTGCCTATCCGTTGAAATTTTTCCCCTCTGTTTTCTTCAAATAGTGTCAGAATTTCAGGTCTTATGTTAAGGTCTTTGATCTATTTTGAGTTGAGCCACTTCTGTGCAGAGTTATCTGGGCCAATGACAAGAAAGGCGTGCAGAGAAACTGGAGGTCTCTGGCCCGGGCTCTTCCTGACCCCCTTGACCCTACGATTTTCTCGCCAGATGTGTGGGAGCCAGCACAGCTGCGGTGCTTTGGCATCTCAAGGACTTAGGAGTCTTCAGAATATACCACAGACAGGTCTGCGGGGAACTTGAAGGAACCATGGCTCAGATGGGACATGGCTCGAGTCACAGGTGTGGAGGTGCCATCAGAGACTGTGGACTCATCCCTGCATGCTGGTGAGCTGCCCCACAACTCTGGAAAGGGACTGGGAGATGTTATCCTCGCCCACCAGTGACGACAGGCCCAAGGGACTGAGGCTAGCTGTTCACTGGGCCTCCTCTGTACCCTGGGGCATCAGGGTCCCAATATCCAAGTGACGGTGCTCTCATTTTTAAACTTGTCTCAGACTCAGATTCTCCATAATAACAAGAGCAGCATGGTGGTTAAGATGAGGGTTCAAATTCCCGCTCTACCATACGCTTGACTACAAAACTTGAAGCAGCTCACTGAATCTCTCCACAGCTTGATTTTCTATCTGCAAACATGACAAGGGTACCTGTGTTTGTCACCTTTCCATTGCTGGGATAAAATGCCTGACACACACAACTTAAAAGAAGAAAAGTTTATCTCAGCTCACAGTTTCACAGGTTTCAGCCCATAGCCGGTTGACTCCAAGGCAAACGCATCATGGTGGAAGGGCCTGGTGGAGGAAAGCTGCTCACCATGTAACCACCAGGAGGCAGAGTACGAGAGAAAGAGCCAGCTAGGAAGGGACCAGGGACCAGGTGTACTCTCCAAGGTCATATATATCCCCATGACCCACCACGTTCAACCAGGCCCTCCCTACCTTCTAAGTTTTTATTACTCCTGATGTCATCAAATTATGAGCTCATGGTTAACCCACTAAATTAGAGCCTTTGTGATCTAATCGTCTTCTGAAAGCCCCACCTCAGGACCCATGAGATTTGGGAGACATCTTTGATACAAACTATAAAAGAAGATAATGCTGAGTTTTCTGCTATTTCAAGTCTTCCGAGAAGCAGGCCCTAAAATGGGAAGGGAAAATACCTGTGAGGAAATGGGGACAGTCGGGGAGGGGGGCTGTCCCATGATGCAGGCCTGTCCCTGGTGTTGGAGAGAGGGGAGGAAAGTTGTGGCAAGGCCATTGGGATGCCAAAGAGCCAAAGTGACATCTCCTGGGGTGAGTCTGCCTTGGTGTCCACACTGTGCTCAGTCACTAGGAGAAAGTAGCACGGGAAACCAGCATCAATTTCTCGCCACAGTTGGAGAGCTAACAACAAGCTCTCGAGTCTGTGATGAGACTGTGCTACTGAAGGATTTACTTAATTCTGTTGGAAGTGCTGAGAATAGAGCTGGACTCGTACTGAGCATCCACAATGTTTCCAGCCTCTGGAGCCCCTTACCTTCTCCCCATTCTCCCATGCTCCTTTCTACTTCAGTGGTGTTCTGTTGTTACTCTTTTTCTCCCTTGTTCTTCCTTTCTTCTTTTTCTTTAAGTCCCTTCCCAGATCTTCCCTCCAGCCATACTCCCCTGCCCATGGAGAAGCTGCAGAGGGGAGGTGAGAGAGGAACAGTGGAAGGGCTTGCACAAATAGGAGCATTCACATGTCCCCGCTAGTGTGGGTCCCTAGCCACAGAGAAGCTAGAAATCAGACATGGGCTGGTTCTTCAGCCACTTCTCCACTGTTGACAGCCATCACTGTTGTCCGTTTTCCTCTTCAGGGCTGTCAGCTTTCCTGTTGCTAGGACAAATTATCCAACACCCACAACTTAAAGCAAGGGAGGTTTTTGGTTCATGGTTTCAGAGGATGGTCAGCGACTCCAAGGCAGAAGCATCATGGCAGAGGGCAGTGGTATAACAAGCTGCTCTGTCCATGGCAGCATGGAAGGAGGGCAGGGGAACAGTACCATCGAGGAAGGGGCCAGGGACCAGATATAGACCCCAAGACCACATTGCGAAGACCCACCCAGACACACCCAGAAGTGTGCTTTACTAATCCCTAGGGAGCTCCAAGCCAGTCAGGTTGACAAAGAGGACGATCCTTGTGTAGGCCACCAAGATGTCACCAACTGGCTAAAGGTTCTTTTGCTCAATTCATATAAAAATCACAAACTGACAAAGTGTTGCTCTTTTAGTGTCAACAGGCCTGGACTTTGAATGTCAGTGTCTATCAGCTCTCAGTGTGAGCAGCCTTTCTCACTGCTCAGAGCGAGCAGCCACCCACAGCCTTGTGAACGCGCCCAGCCACTGAGAGGGTTCTCCATTGCTCTCCACTGTCCTCCGGCCACTAGCACTTCAGGGTTACAAGATCCAGCTGCGGCTGCCCTTTCAGTGCCAGTGTCTCCGGTGTGACCAGCTCTTAGTGTACCCGCTCAATATGCTGTATTGGACATAAAAATCATGAAAAGGCAAAACTACACCCTCCAAGAAAGGCTTTATTAGGACTCATGCTGTAGCATAAAGGGGAGACAGTGCATGGACTGACCCACTAAGGTTAGGGGAATTGCTTACTTAGGAAAAAAGGTAAGCCTGCATATCCAGAGTCAGACTTTCTGTTTGGTCAGGGGTAGGTGAGCAGCCCCTCATACATCTGACTGAGAAGGACTTCACAGGGGCAGAGTCCTTCAGAGGGGCCGTGAGGCTGGGAGAGTTCTCCCGAAGTGGCTGTGGGACGGCTGATGTAACCACGGCCAGCTGGGAGGCATACTGCTCCAGCCTCCTGCCTCCTCTCACTGGACTTTCAGCACCGTGCAGTCCAAGCAGGAGCCACACACCCAGCCCAGGTGACCTGCGCCCGAGCCCCCAAGCTGGCCCATTTCCCATGGGAGGCAGGAAGGCTTTGCCTCTATGGAGCACCCGGCCTTCCCCTGTCGGCCCTTCTGCCAAGAAGGGAAAGTCAAGAAGAGCCTTTGGTACTGTCATTCTTCTCCTGGCATGGTGAGGAACTATTTTAATGCCCACTGCCAGGCAGTTGCCAGGGTGGCAACATGACATTAATCTCCACTGTCAGGGGGAAGCTAGGGAGGCCCACACTTCTCCTTTGGGGTTTGAGTTGCAAAACTCTTCCTCAGTCCCCCGGATTGTAAATGCCTGTCCAGAGCCCCAGGATAGTAATCCAGCTTTTGTTATCACAGCTATATTCAAAATCCAAACAGTTCCTTTGGTGGACCGATAGAGCCATGATTTATTCTGAAATAAATCTCCAAGGTCCAAGGAGGAAAGAACCAAGAAGGGCTATTCCAGAGGGGCACCTCTGTGTTTGACGGGACCAGAGAGAAACCATGCACTTGGCAGTAAGGCTAACTCCCTGTGTTTCTCATTTAAGGAACCAGGGTGACACAGTCCAGGAAGTGATGCATGCCTGGAAGGATGTGTACTGTCCAGGAAAATACCAGCATCCCAACCCACCCTGAGTCAAAGAAACGGATGGCTGTATATGCATGCTCTGTACAGGCACCGTGTTGGGGTAAGGTCAGCACAGTCGTCCACAGCCCTCCACACCCCTCGGTCTGACTGATACCCAACCACGGGGCAACCTGCAGTCTGTGAAGTTAGCCACAGTGTCCGTAGTTAGGGTCACACCACGGTGGTGACCGTTTCCTGTAAGAAGCTGATAAAGACACCTAAGGGTGTCCGTGGGACTGGTTCCTGCTCCATCCTGGCAGGAGCCTCTTTGCCGGAACTGTCATGGTACCCACTCCGGGTGCCGTCTTCCTGCTGAACAGCGGAGGGTGGAAGCGTGCATCAGAGAGCTGAGGGGATGTCAGATTTCCATGGGGAGTTTCAGGGAGAGAACCTCTAAGAAGGACCCAATCTTCTGGAACTCACTGATCCACTTGCCACTCAGAACTGAATTTGATAAAAATTTATTTAATTTGTTAAAATAATCTAGGGGCTGAGGATTTAGCTCAAGTGGTAGAGCGCTTGCCTAATAAGTGCAAGACCCTGAGTTTGATCCCCAGTTACCCCCCCAAAAAATCTGTGAAGTTCTTAGATCTGAACCTGGCACACAGCACACCTCATGAACGTATTTGTGGTAGCTATTATTATTATGTACGTCCCACTCATGGAAAGTGGGCCAGGCTGGGATTTAAACAGAGTACCATGTAACTACTCAGCCACACTCTTTCCATGAAGCTGTTCTTGATTTGGAAATTTCCATTCCTTAAGATTCAAAACTAAACATTAGGAAGTGAAAGGAGAAGTCCATCTGCTCTTTCTCATTACTGGGTGCCTCTGGGTCCTGGCAGCCTTTCCTGTAGCCCTTAGCTAGTGCCGCCAGGCCTCACACAGGCTGCCAGCTTCCCACTTTCTTCCTCTTAGAAAGAATCATCGTTCTATCTATGGCAAGAGAAAGAGAAAAAATTGTCTTCAAGTGTTTTCATCTTTAGATTTTTTTGAAGAAAATTAAACAAACCATCTGAGCCCGAAAACTGACAGACAGGATATTTCACTAGATTAAGAATTAAGATTATAAGGGGTTGGGGATTTAGCTCAGTGGTTACAGTGCTGGCCTTGCAAGCACAAGGTCCTGGGTTCGATCCGCGGCACAAAAAAAAAAAAAAAAAAAAAAGAATTAAGATTATGAAAGTTTCTCTGACTTTCCCCCTGACTTTTTATTTGAAAAAATTTCAAAGCTAAGAAGTTAAATAAGAACTATAACAAACATGGTGTAACCTGTATCTGGATTCTTTAACATTCTACCACATTCATTTCACCTTTTTATGATGGAAGAGAAAGACAAAGAATGAGAGATTTTTTTTTCTTCAAACCATTTGAGAGTAAGTGACAGACATTGTATTGTTCCTAATTGTATTATTTAGTGTGGCCTAAGAATAAGGACTCTGCCCACACCCAGGAAATTTACCATTGACTCAACAGTGTCACTTAACACACAGTCCCAGTGTGTCTGGTTTTTCCTTTGTACTTTTTTGTTTGTGTACGTGGTACTGGGGACAGAACTCAGGGGTTCAGGCATACTGCACAGGTCTCACCCACTGAGATATACTCTGAGTTGCATGGCTTTGTTTTTTGTTTTTTGTTAAATCCGGGATCCAGTCAAGGCTCCGAATTGGACTTGTAATTACTCATTATGTCTTTTTTTTTTAACCAAGAACATGTATTGGTACATTTTACATATAATGATCACATTCATCACATTTATTTTGTACCTGTACATGATGCGTCTTGGTTCTCCCCCTTCTTCCCCACCCCTCCCCTCTGTTCCCTCCCTCCCTATTTACAGCAGATTTATTCATAATTTTCCATATTTTCCCTTTCCCTTTTCTTTCCTTTGTTGCGTTTCTGCTTTTCCCCCTTCTCTCTTTCTAGTACTCCTCTCCTTTGTATATTATCTTCCTTTTATAAATGGGCAACTGAAATGAATAAACATTTCTCAGATGAAGAAATAAAAATAGCAAATAAATATATGAAAAAATGTTCGACATCTCTAGTCATTCGAGAGATGCAAATCAAAACAACGTTAAGATTCCACCTCACTGCAGAAAGAACCGCGTATATGAAAAAAATCAACCAATAACAAGTGCTGGCGGGGCTGTGGGGAGAAAGGAACCCTCCTCCACTGTTGGTGGGACTGTAGATTGGTCCAGTCACTGTGGAAATCAATATGGAGATTCCTCAAAAAACTACTCGTTATATCTTTTAAGTCATTTTCATCCTGAGGCAGGAGTTAGGTGAGCTCTTCTTGTGAAGGGCCAGATAATTCTGTTTGTCTACAACTCAACTCAGTCCTCATGGTATGAAAACAGCCATAGACAAGAAGCAAATGAATGGGCTTGGTTGTTTCCAAGAAGACTTCACCTCTAGGCAGAGGACCAGATCTGACCCATGGACTGTACTTCACCTGATCAAAGTCATTCCCCTTCTTTTCTGTCTTTTAAGACATCGACACTTCACATACTTTCAACTGTCTTGTAGAATTTCCCATGGCTTTAGTTTGACCACTTTCTTGTGATTAGATCAGGTTAAAATCTGACACACAGATGAAGCTGTATGTTCACGTAGGATCACACTGGATCATATTAGGTTCTTTTGTCCCACAGGTAGCGAGGTTCAGTTTGGTTTCTCGGTGTCTATCAGACTTCTCACTGTAAAGGCATTTATCCCCGGATGTAATTTAAAAGTAATTAAAGTAATTAAGGAGAGAGGAAATTGTCTCACTTTGTGACTAGAGTTGATAATGTTTGAAAGAGTAATGTTGCTAAGAGTAAATCTTAAATGTTTTCATAACAAAAAAATGCTAGGAGCCAGGTGTGGGTGGTGCACGACTGCAATCCCAGCACTCTGGGAGGCTGAGGCAGGAGAATTCCAAATTCAAGCCTAGCCTGGGCAATTTAGTGATTTAGTAATACCTTGCCTCAAAATAAGAAACTAAAAAGGACTGGGGATGTAGTTCAGTGAGAAGGCCTGGGTTCAGTCCCCAGTACAACACATATACTCGAGGTGGCCATGATGAATGTACTTATTATGTGTCACAAACATGTACTAATAAAAAAGTTTTTAACAAAAAAAAGGTACGTGTGCTAGTGGATATGCCAATTTGCTTGTTTAACTATTTCACAATATATACATGTAGTGAAATATCATATTGTACACTATAGATACATATAATTTTTTATTTGTCAAATTACCTTGATAAAAATAAATAAAAGTGAGGGCCAGATGTGGTAGCACATGCCTATAATCCCAGCAGTCAGGAGGCTGAGGCAGGAGGATTGCCATGAGTTTGAAGCCAGCCTGGGCTACATAGTGAGTTCCAGGTCAGCCCAAACTACATAGCCAGACTCTGTCTCAAAAAAAAAAAGAGTAGAAACTTTGAGACCATGTGCTATTTTGTTCCCCCAAAACCTTTCACTTAATGGTTTTAGCATCACTGGAGGACCTTGCTTGGGTCCATCATGACACTAAAATTTGCCAAACTGTGGTTTTCTGATTCTATCATTTCTCCTGCCCTTATTCCCTGGCACTGTAGTGGACTGGGGATGCCCTAGTGTGAGCCGCTAGGGGCACTCATTCCTCTGGGTGCCAGTGTTGTTCAGTGAGGGCTTAGCCCAGATTCTCCCTAGAATTCCACTTCCCAGAGTCACGCCTAGGCCTCAGCCTAGTTCAAAGCTGGACTCCTCGCCCACTCCCCCAACCCCAGAGCTCCCCATGAGATGCCAGGTTGGGATGACATCAATTCTGCCAGCCCCAGTCCTGCTTCCCTCTGTGTCCTGCAGAGTTGAGCCCAGAAACTTCACCCAGAAAACCTCCTGATGCAAGTCTCCAGCCTCTGGGGCAGCACTTCCTGTACCAGTTTTGCTCCCATAAAAGATGCTTTCCCGCGTTTCCTCTCTCTGTCCCTGAGTACAACTACCAATTCCTGGATTTTTAAAATCCAATGTGTTGTCATCTATTTCCATCTGTCTTCATCCAGTTTCTGTTGCTTTAAAAGCACAAACTGCTGGGCATGGTGGCACACATCTGTAATCCCAGCACTTTGAGAGGCTGAGGCAGGAGGATTGCCATGAGTTCCAGGCTAGCCTGGGCTACACAGTGAATTCAAGACTGGCCTGACCTACACAGCAAGAGCCTGCCTCAAAGGAAAAAAAAAAAGCGCAGACTGGATAATTTGTAAAGAGCAGAGGTTTATGTGGCTCATCTGTCTGAAGGCCGGGAAGTCCCTGAGTGGAACACCAGCTTTTGGCAGGGCCTTCAAGCTGCACCATGATGTAGCACCTAAAAAAGTAATCTAAACCATCAGTTTCCGTGGGGAGGGGAGCACGGAAAGGCTTCTGGCAAAGGGAGGTCCGCAGACAGGACAGGCAGCCAGGGAAGGGGAAGCCACAGAGGGAATCGGGACTGCCCAGCGAAGGACGCGATGGCCAAGGCCAGGGCTCCAGCGGCAACAAAGTCCTCATGAGGCTGGTGGGATTTTCTTGCTCCAAAATAAGGTAGAACGAGGCAATGGAGAAGCAGTACGACCAAGCCTCTATTCACACCTCTCTAAAGCATATCTTTGTTCTGTTTGTGCTGATAACTTTAGAAAAGTTAAATGTAGTCATTTCTGGGGACGAGAAACCCGCACGCAAAGAGTCCCCACGGCAACCTGCTCGGGTTCGCCCGACTTCAGTTCCAAGGGCTCCCTGCTCTGCTTTACAACAAGTTCTCCTTTCTGCTTTCGCTCTACAATAAACACTTCGGCTCAGTCCTCTTTTGACTCTCTGCCTTGTAATTCTTTCTGGATTGAGAGAAGAGCCCACCAGCCTGACAGTACAATTTCTTTCTCCAATCTGTAACCATAAGCCATTTCTTCACGTGAATGTAAAGTCTCAAACTTACTCTTCCCCAGCAGTCAGGAAAACCTCAGCCAATGACTTAACATGGTCCTAGAAGGAGGCCGGCCTCAGTCCAGGTGGAGGTAAATTCAAATCTCTGAATTCTGGGCTTGGAGATTTAGCTCAGTGGTACAGCGCTTGCCTAGCAAGGGCAAGGCCCCGAGTTCAATCCCCAGCACCGCCCCCCTACAAAAAAAAACCCCTCTAAATTCTGAAAAAGTGTTCATAAATTTCCAAGGAAATAGAAATTGAAATAAAGAAATAAAGAATACAAAGAATAAAAGACACCAATAAGAAAGTCTAGCAAGAGGAAAAAAAACTGACAGAAGAATCAATCCTAAAAAATTTGCGATATTGGAAATATCAAAGAAAAGACAATACACCATGTGACTTCCAGCTCTTCCCCAAAGTCAAAAAGACCATGACAGGAAAACATTTTCAGTCGGTTCGGCACATGGAGGCAGCCCCTTGACACCTCAACTAGAGACACTCAGGAAAGAGGACTTCCCGAACTGCTCCAGAAAGTGGCAAAAACGACGGGATAAGAGGGAATGTATTAAAAAAAAGAAGAAAAAGAAGAGGAAGGAATGTATTGAGAAGGGTTAATGGCAATGCGTCTTTTACCGTAATAATTTTTATTTAAACATTTGTATTTTTTATCACACCTATATATGTATAACACAGAGAGAGAGATTTTAAGGATTTGGTTCACAAGATTAGGGGACTGGCAAAGCCTAAAGTCTGCAGAGCAGGCTCTACATCAGGGGAGAATTAATACTGCAGTCTTGAAGTCAAAGACAGCTAGAGACAGAATTCATTCTTCCTTGAGAGTCTTCAGTCTCTTAAGGCCTCCAGCTGATTGAAGGAGACACAAATGCATTCCGAAAGGTAATCTTGCTTACTCAAAGTCTATTGATTTACATGTTAGTCACATCTAAAAACAATAGCTTCACGACAACAACTAGACTGGGGTTCAACCAAACCCCTGGGTGCTGGACGTAACCCAGCAAGTCGGCGCACAGTTACCTGTTGAGGGACCAAACCCGGGTGACTGACTTGCAGTGAATTCAGACACCCCGCCGGCTCGGCAGCATCCTGTTGCTTTGCTTTGAGATTTAGCTTAATATTTACACAGTCACTGTAGAGCGCTTTCTTATTGGGTGTTATTTTGCGTCCCGGGATATAGAAGGAAGGATGACTAGTCTTGTTTCACAGACGAAGAACATGAAGTTGAGTTAGAGGCAAACCCAGAAACAGCTGACAGAGTCTCCTGTGCCCAGGAGCTGGCGGAGGTGGTCCAGGGGTACAGGGTCCCCCTCATTCTCCCTTCGCCGGCTTTGGTTCTGGTAAAGTGGGTGCTGCTTGGTGTTCGTCCAAGTCTCTACTCCTTTTGTCTCTTAGACTTTCAAACAGTTGTCTCACATTCAAAGAAATCTTGCTTAATTTTAGTTTTCCTGCTGAACATGGAATAGCCTCAGTCCTTCGCCCTGGAGGTCTTGATGGGGTCTAGATGGCTCCCAGAGCCCAGAAACTTAGACTCTTTCCCATCCAGAGGTCCTGTGGCCATCCTGCTGGCCACCAAAGCAGAAGTCGCAGACCTGACACAGGAACACAGCACACTGCAGAGAGCAGACTGGTGGCATCATTCACAGACTGGAGCAGGCAGGTGCCACCCAAAGACGGCAGCGGCAACTCAGCCCAGACACTGGGGCTTTGAGGATCCCCTTCTACATCTCTTAAACCTGTAAACGGAGATTTTAAAAGCAAAATCTCCTAAGTTCAGTTGGCAACCAATTCAAATGGCTTTTTAAAACACTGTGGGTTGCCTTGCAAGCACAAGGACCCGAGTTCAATCCCTGGCACCAAAAATAAATAAATAAATAAATAGATAAAATAAAATAAAACACTGTGGGGACCAAACTAAACACACTTTCAGATCATCCAGCTCAGTGGTCAAAAGAAAAAATACGACCTGCCTTCCCATGACTAGCTTAGCACATCTGTTATCTGTGCACTCGCACATGAAGTAAGCAAGAACTACTACATTTGCCTACTTATTGTGGGCAAGATATGAGGAGGATATTCTGTGGGAGACTCAGAGGCAGAGAAAACGGGGACCTGCTCATTGTGTCCGTCAGAAGTCATTGAAGATAGCCCGCAACTCTACCCCCACCACTCCTGGGACCCGCGCATTCACCACCGCCCCCATCTCCTGACTCAAAAGAGCTCCCAGTGTCTGGGTGGGTGGGCTAAAGCCCAGCGTTGGAAGGTGGGCCTGAACCCCCCTCAAAGGGCTCCTGCGGACTTGGGGCTTGTGTGATTACTTGTTTCACAGAGCCCTCTGATCCGAGTGAGCCAGGGAAGGCACGTTCTCCCAGTGTATCAGACTGCAGCCGAGTGAGCCAACCACAGTGCCGGGCCAAGGGGCTAATGGGTGGTCTGGTCAGTGTGGTGATTGGGTTTAAATAAAGTCATGCTGGATTAAGGTGGGTCCTAAACCCAATAACGGCATCCTTATGGGGAGAGGACAGAGACACCAAGAGGAAACATCGATGGGAGATGGAGGCAGAGACTGGAGTGATGGAGGTACAGGCTAAGAAATGCCGAAGGCTGCTAGTGACCTCGGAGCAGCAGATGGCTGCCAGATGGGAGGGCAGGGCACTCACAGCTCACACTGCAAGAAGGAAACTTGCTTCACCTGCACCGGGGCCAAGGCGCTGAATGGCCGGAGATCCCCGTGCATGTTTTCTACAGCCGCTGTCACTAATCAGCACAGCCTGGAGGTTTAAAACAACAGAAAAGTGCTCTGTCCCAGGCCTGGAGGCCAAAGGCTTGAGATCAAGGAGTCAGCAGGGTTAGCTCCTCCTGGAGCTCTGAGGGAGACAGAATCTGTCCCAAATCCCTCCTAGCTTCCGGGGGCTGCCCCCTGGGCATCCTTCATCTTGTAGATGGGTCACTCCAGCCTCTGTCTCTGTTGTCACATGGCGTGCTGCCGTGTGCCCTGAGCAATTGATGTCATTCAACAATTCTATCCGCAGAGCCCTATTTCCAAATAAAGTCACATTCACAGCTACTGGGATTAGGACTTCCGGACTTCTTCCACGGGGAAACACTGGTCCAGAGAACCAAGAGACCCTGCGATGGTGGCTAGAGACGTGCAGTGTGGGAAGGGCGGCTGCGGCCAGGGCCTCGTGCTCCTGTGCCACCCAGCAGGCGGGGGCTCTCCGGGGTCCCCAACAGCCTCACTTGCCTCTCCAGAAATGGCCCTCATTGCCCGCGGGAGGAAGCTGCTTGGTTTAGATGGGGATTTGATCTCAGGCCATGTCCATCCACCTCAGAAGATGTGGGACAGCCAAGAAAATAAACCCAAAAAGGTGACATTTTCTGGGCACTGGCTGTCTGCTTGAACGTTTAAAATATTTGACAAGATGATGGAGAAACTGGTTTGGGGGTCTGTCAGGCTAGAGCACAGGACAGCCCAGGACAGGACAAGGAGGGAGTAAAGACTTCTTTTCAGATGAAATTCTTTTGTACTCTTGGAATTTTTCATCCTGATTATTTCCTTTTCAATAAAGAAACAAGCAAATCATCTTTATATCTGAAATGTGTGTATGTGTTTTTAATCTCCTGCATCTATAAGATTCTGGAGTGAATATGATTACAATTATTTATTAGCAAACACTGAATTAAAATAACACATTTTGATAAATAATAGTAAACATAAAAAGTAAAATTCTAATGCAAATGCATTTTAGCAAGATAGAATTTGAACCTGGGCATGGTGGTACATGCCTGCAATCCCAGCACTTGGGAGGCTCAGGCAGGAAGATTGTCATGAGTTCAAGGCCAGCCTGGGCTACATAGTGAGTTTAAGGGCAGCATGAACTATATAGTGACACCCTGTCTCAAAAAAAAAAAAAAAAAAAAAAAGGAAAAAAGAAAAAGAAATATTTCTCTCCTAAAATCAGCTTGTGTTTCTATGGATGAATATAATTTATTGCCAGAATAAGACTAAACTTGGCATCAATTCTAGTTCTGTTTTTTAAATGACTCATACAAATAAATAGATGGAAATAGGGGATTTTTTGAGAGCAGTGATACTCAATTTTACCCCTTCCTGGATGAAACAGGTCTCACCGAAGTGCGGCTGATGGCGCACAGCCCGCTGTGGCTCCTTCTGCGCTTCAGCTGAGAACGCAGATGCGGCCAGCCGCCCCATCCTCCCGTCTTCCTTGCAGGGCCGGGACTGCAGACCCCGTCGGGGTGGGCTGGTCGGAAAGGCCGCCCGCGGGAGGATTTCCAGGCCTTTTCTAAAACGCCTGCGTATGTAATGGGAAAAGCCTGCTCTCAGGTGCAAGGCGGCCCTCTCGCTTCAGAGCTGCATGTGGACCTTGTGGATGTCAAGAGGCTGTACATACCAGAGAAAATCCCAGAGCTCGGAAATGCCCACTTGACTGTTAGGTACAAGTGCCAACTCCCCACAAAGGATGTGATGCTATGTATGAGAACATGTGCTAATAAAAAACTGAAACGAAGCAGAAAGAAACGCTATATATTGTCTTTGATCCTCAGAATCACCTATAAGTGATTTAGGATTCCGACTTTACCAGATCTGATAGCAGCAGATATACACTTTGTATGCTTCTGCCTCTCGGTAGACACTTACTAAAGAAAAGAATTTGGCTTTCGAGAAAAAAGAAAATCACAGAAAAAAAGCATCTTCTGGATGGAAGTGACTTTTTTTTCCCCTTTGGTTTTTTGAGACAGTGTCTTGCTATATAGTTCAGGCTGGCCTTGAACTCACTATATGCTGCCCATAATGATCCTCCTGCCTCAGCCTCCTGAGTGCTGGGATTACTGGCATGTGCCAAAAAGTCCAGCTGCATGTGACTTTTTGGAGTGGAATTCATTAGATGATCTCTAGCTGTCCACGTTTGTCCAGTGGGTGAGAGCACATGAAGCAGAAGACGGAGAAAAAGCCCAGAAGGCCCAGAACCAGACTGGTTACTGCATGTAGAAAATGTTTTTCATATCCTTACCTTTGCTTGCTGTGCGCATTTTATTCCCCCTTACTGTATAGGTGGCAATGCCAGGTACCTAACAGAAGCATCCGGTCCTTCTAGATGTTCTCTAGGGCCTGACACATGTTAAAAAGTAGAGGTAGCAAGATAGTGCATTTTGTACATTTCTTTTTGTGAAAACTCACTTGAAGTGTTATTTTGTGGGGGAAATAGCCACCCCCGCAGAGTAGTACACGCTGTGTTTACGTCCTGGTTCTTGAAGACAGGGAAGTGCAGAGTGCTGCGCCAGCACACTTACAGCGAGACACTAGCGACCCTTGTCCCCGTGAATGTGCATTTGCTTTACTTTGCTGTGCATGCAAAGGACAGATGAGTCCTGTTACAACATCCAGTCTTCCTAGATGTTAACAGAAGTTGCCAGTGGACCACAAAAATAGGTTAGAAACCCGATACATTTTGTGCCTTTTGTGTTAAATTTCACAGGAAAGATTATCTTCAGAAAATCTGAGCATTTGAGCCCACTGGGTTGGTGAAGAGGGAAGGATTCAAGACCAGAATGCTCGTATTTTCAAGGCACATTCCATTTATCGCTATTGTTACAGGCGTGCAGTATATTCAAGACTGCTGTGTATATATAATAAACAAATTGAGTCCTGACTCAAAACGTCTAGTCTTATCTAGGTGTTTAGAAGTGTCCAATGCGTGTTAAAGGTAGAGGTAGTAAAATGTCACCTTGTAAATATCTTTTTGCTGAAATCTGTATGAAATACTGACTTTCGGGAACGGAATGGTTAAACCCGCCCATGTGAGCAACACGGTGCTGTGTGTACTTGTTCAGTAGTTTGGAGGAGGTGGAGCAGCACTTGCAAAAGTAGTGTGTTAGTGCCTTTGTACTTGGACACTTCCAGACCTCACTTTTCTATGTTTTGTGGGTTTTCTTTTGCTGTGTATAAAGTGCATATAATGCTCAAGCAAGTTCAAATTTTGCAACATCTAGGCCCTAGATGTTAAAGAGGTTGCCAGTGTATGGCAAAGTAGGTAGTAAAGTTAGCACATTGTGTGCACTTTGTGTTGAAATAACAGAAAAACTTGTCCTCCGTAAGTGAACTTTGGTTTTGGCCATCTGTAACACTCCATATGCCTGCGCTTGTCGCCTGGGTTGAAGGCAGAGAGAAGGATGTGAGGAGGGATGGGTCCTGGCCCAAATGGGGCATTTACAAGATACCTCAGATTACAGTCATTGTCCCAAGGCAGTTTTATTCATCAGTGCTGTATGAGACAAGTTCTTACATGAAAAATCTCTTTCTAAATATGTAGAAGTACTTGATACACTTAGAAGTAGTAGAATAACACTTTCCTTAAATACCTTTTAAAAACTGATATGAAATCCTGTGTTTGTAAATAGGGTATTAAACCACCTCTGAACAGTGTACTGTTTGTACTTGTTCATTGGGTTGAGGGAGGTGGGAGGGGAGAAATCGCAAAAGGTGCTTTGTAAGTGTACGGTAGAAATTTCCAGCTGATCTGTTGTTCTTCTGTTACATGCATTTCATTTAATGTTGCTACACTGTATATATTGTGTATATACTGGACCTATGAGTCCTAACTTTATAATATCTAGCCTCCAGATGTTGGAGACTGTCTTAGTTACTTTTCTCTCATTGCTGAGACAAAATACCCGACACCCACAAATTAAGGGAGGAAAGGTTCATTTAGCTCACAGTTTGTAGAGGTTTCAGTCCACAGTCGGCTGTCTCCAAGGCAGGGGGGCATGACAGACACGCAGAAGGCAGCTAGGCAAGCAAGGAGGAGACAAGCCCCTTTCTCTCCCTTATGTCTTATCCAGGCTATCTGCCCTGAGGGTGCTCAGCTCTCCCACCCTTAATCCCGGCACCCTTAATCTTAGTATCACATCCTTGATCCCAGCAGAACTATGTCAACCAATCAGTGGACTAATTTAGTAATCACACACTCTAGATCCAGCCACCTCGGAAAACACCCCACCTGTGATCACATGAGGCTTTGGGGGACATCTAGACACAGACCATAACAGAGAGGTTGTCAGTGTAGAGCAAAAGTAGAGTTGGTAAACTAATACACTTTGTACACTTTGTGTTAAAATTTATAGAAAGTCTGTGTTCTGAAAAGGACCCTTAGAAGCATCATTGTAAAATCAGGTTTGAGTGACACACGTACCTGTATCACGTGTGACAAGGAGAGGAGGACTTGGAAGAAATGAAGGATTCTAAGCCAGAATGCTACTTAGGAAGACACTTGCAGATATAACCACTGTGTCTGGTGTGGAGTTTACTCAACACGACTGTGTATAGAGTGGGCAACCTGAGTCCACATTTGAGACATCCAGTCCTTTCTAAATGCTTAGAAGGGCACAGAGTATGTAAAAGTAGAGGCAGTAAAACACACGTTTTGTAGATATCCTTTTTTTAAAATTAGTAATGGAATACTGTCTTTGGGAAACGGGATGATCAAACCACTGGTCTGAGCGGTAGACATATTTGTGCTCCATCAGAGAGGAAGGGGACAGAAATGCAAAGGCCATAGATCAGTGCGGCTTTGGTGAAGCGAGACTGATCACTGCCCCTCAGTCTGTTTTACTTTCCTGTGTGTACAGTTGTACAGAAAGGACAAAGGTGCCCTAATTTACATCCAGGCTTTCTAGAGGTTAAAGAGGTTGCCAGTGTATGACAGAAGGAGACTTAGTAAACTAACATGTTGAGTACACTTTGTGTTAAAATTCAGTAGAAAGAATGATCTTAAAACCACTTAGGAAGTGAAATTGTTAAAGTCTCCTGTAAGTATTGCATATGCATCTGTCTCTGTCTGTCCTCTAGGTTAAAAAAAAAGATGGAAAGGGGAAGAGCTCTGGGCCGGTGTTCCTACTTAGATGATGCTTTAAAATTATCGCCTTTGTTGAATATATGTGTGCCATTTATCCAGTGCCTCTGTACTCAGGGGAAATTTAAATTCTTGTTGGAAATATCTAGTGTCTCTGGATGTTCGAGGTTCACACATATAAAAGTCCAGGGTGACAGTAACGCCTTTAAATATTTTTTGTGTCTTCACAGGAATGGTTGCGTTTGGGGAATGGTTGATGAGTATGTGACTGCTCATGGGGTGGGGAGGGGAAGGATGCAGAGAGGGAAGTGTCCTTTGTTTAGTGAGTTTAGTGAGATCGTGTGGCCCTCGTTCTATACCTACATTTTAGCTAACAGTGCTGGGTACTAAAGAAAAATCCTAATGCCCAAATTGTTCAGAAGTAGAAAATAATCCTTACAGCAATATCTTTTTGTTAGCTTTTGGGAAGAACTGTCTTCCCGGAGGGGCCTTTGTTAAAGCCACCTGCTGGGGCTGGCTGTGGCCCTGAACTTGGTCGCTGGAGAGGTGAAGAGGAAAAGCGGGAGGGGGAAGAGCAGGGGGCCCTTTGCTTGTACCTCCATCTCTGGAAGATGATTCTAATTCATAACCAAGGGCCTGCATGTGCATTTTGGTAAAGTGCTTGAGGCTATTTGTACAAGGTTCATACTTTTGCGCAACATCTAACTTTACAGATGTCCTGAGGTAACAACACGGAGTAAAAACTAGAAGTAGTGAGTTAGCGAACATGTAAAGGTCTTTTTGTTATAATGGTAAGAAAGTCGCATCTCGGACTGGGGACTGTTGCGCCCCTCTAGGCGGTGTGTACCAGGACTTGTCGTTAGGCGGGCAGCGGAGGGATAGAAGGAAGCACATGAGGAGAGACGTGTGCGGTGCGCTCAGGTTTACGTTCTGGCGAGAGCTGTTGGTGTACGTGCTCTGGCTGTACAATAGGAACATGTTAATAATTCAGTGGGAATGTACCTTTTGCTATACAGTATACCCCTGCCAAGCCGCAGTTCAGAGTTCACAGCCTCAATCATTTGCAGATTTTCCCTTAAAACCTAATATTGTCTTTTGTAATAGTACACATTTGCAATTCATGAAGTTTACACTCATCTTAGGGAGTGGTTATATATACATATTATGGCTTTTTTTCTTTCTAATCCCCTTCCCTCTCCCATCCTACTCTGATTCCCCTATCACTTTTTATGTATTTATTGATATTATTTGTCTTAGCTTATGTTGTGGCATATGATGCTTACATCGATTGGAGTCATTAGGATCCTGTACATAGTACATCTTTATTCCTCTCACTTGCTCTTCCCCTCCTCCTCACCCCTCGTCCTTGTTTCCTTGGACCACTTCCCTCTCGGATGAGATCTGTCCCCTTGTCTCTTTCTATCCAATTTTTATCATTTTCTTTGCTCGTGCTTTGCCTCACTCAAATGAGAGATACCATACGGTATTTAAGCTTGTATGTCTGATTTATTTCACTCGGTATTATATTTTCCGGGTGCATCCAATTTCCTACAGGTGCCTCAAATTTGTCATTTTCCTACATATGCCTCAAATTCTTTATAGCACAGTAGTATTCCATTATATATGGATAACACGTTTTGTTTATCCATTCATCTGTTGATGAGTATTCGGGCTGCTTCCAGGATTTAGCTATTATGAATTGTGCTCCTATAAACATTTGCATTCATGGATCACTGTAGTATGATGACTTAAGCTCTTTGGAGAAGACATCTAACAGAGGAATAGTTGGGTCATATGGAACTTCTAATTTCAGCTCTTTGTGAAATCTCCATACTTATTTCCATAATGGTTGTGCTAGTTTGCATTCCCACCAAAAATGTAGGAGGGTTCCTTTTTCTCCACAGTCATGCCAGCATTTGTTATTGCTTGATTTCTGCCATTCTTTCCACATCAAGATGGAATCTTAATGTTGTCTTAATTTGCATTTCTCTCATGGCCAGAGATAGTGAACATTTTTTCATATATATGTTAGCCATTTGTATTTCTTCTTCTTTGAGGTGTCTGTCCATTTCTCTAGCCCATTTCTTGACTGAGTCTTTAATTTTAGGTGTTTTAATTTTGGGAGGTTCTTTATATATTCTAGGTATTAGTCCTCTGAGGAGTAGCTGGCAAAAATTTTTTCCCATTCTATAGGTTTTCTCTTCACTCTACTGATTAATTTGTTTGCTGTAGAGAAGCTTTTTAGTCTGATATAATCCCATGTGTTGGTTCTTGTGGCTATTGCTTGTGCAATTGAGGTTCTGTTTAGAAAGTCCTTTCTTACTCCTATGTGTTCAAGTGTTTTATCTATTTTATCTTCCAGAAGGTTTAATGTTTCTGTTTTAATGTTTAGATCTTTGATCCATTTGATTTTAATTTGGTACATGGTGAGAGATAAGGGTCCAGTTTCAGTCTTCTACAGATAACCAGTTTTCCCAACACCACTTATTGAGTAGGCTATAGGCCAATCTCTTTAATGAACATAGATACAAAAATCCTCAACCAGATATTATCAAATAGAATGTAGCACATTATCAAAAAGATCATACATCATGATTAAGGAGGTTTCATCCCGGAGATGCAAGGATGGTTCAACATATGTAAATCTGTAAATGTAATACATCCTATAAACAGGAGGAAGGTCAAAAACCACATGGTCATATCAATGGACACAGAAAAGGCTGTCAAAAAAATTCAACTCCCCTTCCTGATAAAAACCTTGACAAAAACAAGCATAGAAGGACCATACCTGAATACGATAAAGGCTATTTGTGACACACCAATAGCCAGCATCACACTAAATGGTGAAAAACTAAAAAAATTCCCCCTAAAACCAGAAACAAAACAAGGATGCCCACTACCACCTTTGTTGTTCAACACAGTATTTGAAACATGAGCCAGAGCAATTAGGCAAGAGAAAGAAATAAAAGGGACACGTATCAGAAAGGAAGAACTCAAATTATCACTATTTGCAGAAGACATGATACTCTACATAGAAGACCCAAAGAACACCACCAAAAAACTCTCAGAATTAATAACCACCTTCAGCAAAGTAGCAGGATACAAGATCAACACTCAAAATTCTGTACCATTTGTGTAGACCAACAATGAACAGGATGAGAGGCAAATTCTGAAAACAATACCATTCACAATCACTTCAAGAAAAAGGAAATACCTAGGAATTAACCTAACTAAGGAAGTGAAAGACCTCTACAAAGAAAACTACAATACTCTAAAGAAGGTGATTTAAGAAGATATCAGAAAATGGAAAGATGTCCCTTGCTCCTGGACAGACAGAACCAATATTGTCAAAATGGTCATACTTCCAAAACTTTTATATGGGGTCAATGCAGCCTCAATCAAAATACCTACAGCATACTTTACAGATCTGGGAAAAACAATCCTAAAATTCATATGGACCCAGAAGAGACCCCCAAATAGCAAACATAATTTTGGGCAAAGCAAGTGGCATAGCAATACCAGACTTCAAGTTATACTACAAAGTAATAGTGATAAAAACAGCAAGGTACTAAAACAAAAACAGACATGTGGATCAGTGGAACAGAATAGAGAATACAGAAACCTCCGCAGATATATTCAACTATTTGATCTTCAACAAAGTGCCCAAAAGCTAACTAATAATTGTTTGCAGAAACCCCTGCAATTTCCCCAAAACTGCAGATATCCACGCAATTCGTTTTTTTGTCAGGAGGTTTGCAAGTAGCCAATCCGAGAGCATTATTCAGTTCTCCTTGCTGCTGATTGGCTGCTGCCCTGTAACCCATCTCGGCAGATGCACCAGCATCCTGCATCCTAACAGGTTGCTGTGCCGCGTGTAGCTATCTCCAGTGTTCTCAGTAAAGCTCTAAGACCCCTAAGATGCCACCAAAATGCCCTGCACTTTCGAAGGCTTTATTAATACAGTATTTTACTAAATTAACTAACATAATTGCAGGAGACATAGCATATTTAGGGTTTAAACTATAAAAATAGGCATTTTTCTGACCACATCTGATATTTGAGGTTTTTCACAATTCACGGGTGTTCTAAGAATGTAACCCCCATGAAGTTCGGGGGTCCACTGTATCTGGATAGTGGATACTTGGTACCTTCCAGAAATGTGCTTGGCGTACTCTGTGGCTTTATATCTCATTTTAAATCGAGCATTAAGGGGAGCTAGAGATTTAGCTCAGTGGTACAGCACTTGCCTAGCAAGCGCAAGGCCCTGAGTTCCATTCCCAGCACCACAAAAAATAATAATAATAATAATAAATAAATAAAGTAAATTGAGCATTGAAGGAGTGCAGCTTTTCAACTGTAACTCTGCTAATACTTGTGTCTAGAGGCCTGTTGCCATTTTTAGCTTCATTGAAACTTTTGTCACCAAGAAAGGCAGGATTATAATTTTCTTCTAAACAGATCAAGTTGGTGTAGTGTATTCCTGATTATCAAAAATACTCTTGTAACTGCGGGACTTTGACTGGCGAATATTCCTGACATGTAGAAAAGAATGACACACTGTGTACAATCTCAGCCACACAAAGCGACATGCTGTGTATGTAAGTAACCACAGGACCTAGAAGGACACTTCCAACCAAGCTGCATGTGACTGCAGATGACTTTGTTCTTCACTTCTTGTGTCTTTGTTTTCTGTAATACACATATTAATCTTTTTAAAAATAAAGATTATTTTTAAAACTCAAAAAAATCAACTTTCTCTAATTTATCAGTCATCATTCATGTGTGTGTGTGTGTGTGTGTGTGTGTGTGTGTGTGTGTGTGTGTGTGTGTGGTTCTGACGTTGAACCCAGGGCCGTCTCACTGAGCTACATATCTTCCCTTTTTATTTTTTATTTTGAGACAAGTTCTTGCTAAGTCACTAAATCGCCCAGGCTGGGCTCAAACTTGAGATCGCTCTGCCTCAGCCTCCCAGAGTCCTGGGATTACAGGCCTGTCCACCGGGCCTGGCCCCTTTTTCCTTAGATGTGGAGCCTCACCCAGAGCAGCAGCGCCAGTGTTTGCAGTTAGATGTTTGCTCTCAGAAGTGAGGGCATCCTGCCGGCTCACCACACTAACGAGGAGGGCAGGAGCGCGCCCACTCCCTGAAGTGTCCCCTGGCAGGGCGTGTTCTTCTCACCTCCCAGTTGAAGGTGACACCCATTGCTCTCTGGGGTCTCAGCAAGTCTGCAGCCCTTGGCAGGAAATAGAACCACTCCCTCTCTCAGCCTGTTTTCACAGAAGTGCAAACCCAGACACTTGAAGACAGGTCACTGCCCGGCAGTATCACTGAGTCATCCCCCAGTGTCCCCTGAGGGGACAGCTTTTCCATTTAGGCTTGCTTATTTTCTCCAGCTTCAGTTCTGTGTCCCTCGCCCACCCACTGCCTGTCTGTCGGAGACCATTGCCACCACTGTTCCTGCCTGGAGAGACAGGAGAGTCCCTGAAGGACAAGAGCAGCTCACCCTCCTCCTTCGAGACACGATTTATTTTTTATTTTCACCACAGAATGTGCTCTGTCCCTTCTCCCAGTCCTAGATCAAAGTTCTTGCCTCAGCCCTCCCTGCCCTGATCAGTTGGATGGGGGTGCCATTTCTTTTGCATAATTCTTCATTTGACTCCTACATAGTTTACCAGAATCTCGAGGAAGAGACAGCAAGAGACTGATTTTAGGACACCATTCCAGGGAGAACAGACATGCAAACGCCTGTGTGGGGTGAGTGGCCTGAGCCTCTCTGCTGGGCTGGGCCAGGATCGAAACTGGTTTCTGCACCTGAGACACCAATGGAGACTCACAGGAGGACCCATAAGTGACATCAGGGTGGGCCCAGGTCCAGGGGTGCTTTAGCTTCAGACTAAAAATTCCACTAAGCAGAGTATCATCGGGCCGTGCAGGAATCCTGCTGAGGAGAAGCAGCGGGAGATCAGTCCAAGCAGGGACAAAGTTTAAATTTTAAAGATAAAAGACAGACTGCAGAAAAGGGAAACTCTCCTCTCCTCCTGCACCCTTGCTAAAGCCCCTTCCCGCTCCCAGTGGCTCAGGGAAGGGAAGGGGAGAGAGGAGCTGCCGAGAGACTCCCCCACCCAGGGCAGGGCTACCACCAAAGATCCAAATGCATCCTGACACAGGAAAGGGGGGATCTGAGCACTTTGAGGGAGAGGGTGGAAACAATGGGCGAATGGGAAGAAAGGCGAAGGCGGTCAAAGGAAACCAGGGGTGGCCTGCACCATCCACCCAGTCACAGCAGTCTGCAAAGGGCTCGCAGTGAGGATCAGGACAAAGTAGGCACAATGCCCACCCCCCCTCCGGTTTCCGTTGTCTCTGGAATTCTGAAGTAATAAATGATATACTTTTTGTGTGTGTGTACTGGGGATTGAACTTGGGACCTTCGCACTGATCTACCTATGATCCACATCCCCACTTCCTTTTTATTGTTTATTTTTTATTTTGAGGCAGGATCTCGCTAAGTCACTAAGTTGCCCAGGATGGACTTGAACTTGCAATCCTCCTGCCTCAGTCTCCCGACGTGCCGGGGTTACAGGTGTGTGCCACCACACCCAGTCTGATAGAAACTTGATCTTCTGGCAGAGATAGAGAGCAGCCCAGACACATGCACCGTGCTGTGTCCTGGCTCGGGCCCACGCTCCAACACACAGCCCGTGTCTTTGCCCTCACAGTCTGTGACCCGCCCTCTACCTGCCTCAGCACCTTCTAGAGAGGAGTGGCCTCTACGTGGCCACGCTCAAGAGGGCAGCTGGGAAGCCCCTCTGTCAAGCATCTGTCGGGGCCTCGCTTCCCAACAGGAGGCGGTGGATGGCTAGGTGCAGTTATGAACTCAGGAGGCCGCTGGTGCAAGCGGCAGAGGTGACCGCCGGCCGCAGGAAAGTGGGTCACGTCTGGGCGGACACAGCAGGCTCTAGGGAGCGTCCTGTTCTGGAACACGGCAGCTCATTTCCAGCCACTCCCTGGTTTCGTAAAAGGGTTACCTGTCAGAGAAACCCGCTGTGTAACAGCAGCACCCCCCAAAAATCAGCACCCCAGCAGCACTCTCCCTTATCATTTTCTCCCCTTTTATTCTCCATCGCTGAACTTACTCCACTGCGCGTGTGCAGCAGTCTATCTTGACAGCTTCTCTCGATGTACCAGCCACCAACGGCTAACCCTGTACTCTTGACATCAACCCACTTACCTCTGCCCAAAGAACATCTGACCAGCAGTGCTGGCCTCCTACCCTACGCTGTTCAGGTTTCCCCTCCCGCCCTCACCAGCACGCAGTTGGTCATTGTCTGTGAAAGAGGGAAGGAAGCAGGAGAAAAGTAGCCCGCTTAGAAGGACATGGAAAGGGCTCTCAGGAGTAGAAGACGTCAGAGAGCCAATGTGGCTCCGGGTCCTGTTGCGCCTCGTGGGCCGCCACGACTTCAAAATTCACTCTTCAGAGTAAATTGGAAGCCTTTGCAGGGTGCTCAGCAGAGGCAGGGCATGCTCTGATTTGTACAGAGATACAGTTCGGGGCTGGGGATGCAGCTCAGTGGTGGAGCACTTGCCTAGCATGTGCGAGACCCTGCGTTCAATCCCCAGCACTGCAAAAAAAAAGAAATAAATAAGGTTAATTCAATGATTCATATTCTCAAGTTGTGTAACCATCACCATGTCAAATTTGAAACATTTTCATCACTTCAAAAATAAACACTAGGGCTGGGGATTTAGCTTAGTGATTTTGCAAGTACAAGGCCCTGAGTTCGATCCCCAGCACCAAAATAAATAAATACATAAGTAAAATAAAAATAAATGCTCTACCCTTTACCTAATCTTCTCGTCACTCCCTTCCCCAACCAGATCTAAGTCTCTACTGATCTACTTTTGTTTGCATGTATTTGCCTGTTCTGGACATTTCCTGTAAATGGAATCATATATGTGGTCTTCTGTGACTACTTTCTGTCATTTAGCATAATGTCTTCAAGGGTTATCCACATTGTAGCATGTGTCCGTACTCTGTTGCTTTTTGGCCACATATCCGCATGTGTTGTCTTCAAATAGTCATATCCATCGTGTGAATACTCTACATTTTGTTTATCCATTCATCTGTCAATGGCTGCTCTGAAAGAAGCTATGAATGTACACGCTCCAATCTTTGAGTGGACATGTTTTCATTTCAGGGGCGATGTACCTAAGTGGAATTTCTGGGCCAGCTGGTAACTACTCCACGTTTGACCTCTGAGGAACCGCTAGACAGTTCTCTGAGTGGCTGCACCATTTCACACTCCCACCACCAGTGTGTGAGGGTTCTTTCTTCACAGCCTTGCTAACACTTATTATCTAATTTTTAAACATTTTATTCATTGTGGGTTGGGTGTGAAGTGTTATTGCATTGTGGTTTTGATTTGCATTTCCCTGATGACAACTGATACCCCCCATCTTTTCATATGTTTAGTGGCCGTATTTTCTCCCATTCTCCGGCTTGTCCTTTTGCTTTTCTGACAGTGACCTTTGAAGAAGTAAAGTTTTTAATTTAGATGAAGTCCAATTTAGCTATTTTTTTGGTTGTTGTTTGTGCTTTTGGTGTCGTTAAAGAACACACTGCTAAATCCAATATTTTCACAACTGTATTTTCTTAGAGTTTGTAGTTTGGGCTCTAACATTTATACCTTTGATCTCTTTTGATTTGATCTTTCTACATAGTGTGAGATAAAGGTCCAGGTTTGTGGTGGACTTAATGTGGGCAACTTGAGCTAGAACGCCCAGGTGGACTGAGTTGCTGTGATGCTGGGCGTAGAGGATCCACCTGAGGGTTGTTGGTGAGGCAACACAAAGCAGAGTGGGAGCCGAAGCTAGTTGGCAAGCTGTTTCCCAGAAGCAGCTTTGCTGCGGCTGGTTCTCCTGAAAGAAACTTGGCTGTTCTCATTGAGGAAGGAGCTCGGGGCCTTGCTGTCATCAAGGATGGCGGCTGCTGCTTCAGGGGAGCTCTGGTCATCATCTCTGCTGCGAGCATCATATCCTAGTTCCAGTAAAGATTTCTTCAGCCATCATCTGCAGACACAGACATACATGAGACAGTGCTGTGGGCTCCCAGACCTTGATTGGATCCTTTGGGTCTCCAGCGCCTAGATGGACATTCAACACTTCCTGCATTTGGCTTGAGGGTAAATATTGTAACTTACGAATGTCCTGTATTAAATCTGCTCTCTTACAAACCATTGACTCTAGAAAACCTAACTAAGACAAGCCTCATCCCCTTCCATATAGTGATGTAGTCATCCCAACACTATCTTTTGAAAAGACTACTTTTTCCCTTTGAATCGTCTTGGCACCCTTGTCAAAAATCAGCTAGCTGTAGGTACACTGAGCTGCCCTTGGGATGCAGGATACACTGAGCTGTACACAGGATAACTCTGTCCATCGATCTGTATGTCTGTCCTTGGGTCAGCACCTCAGTGTCTCGATTACTGTTACTTTTTAGTTCTTTTGCGTGAGTCCTTCAACTTTTTTTCTTTATTTTTTTAAAGTTTTTACAATTCTGAGTCCCTTAAGCTTCCATATAAATGTTAGGATTAGCACATCAATTTAAAAAAAGACAGGCTTCTGATAGGGACTATAATGCATCTATAAATCAACTTGGGAAGTATTGCCAGCCCAACAATATGAACGAACCTCTGTTTAGATCTCCTTTAACTTCTTTCAACACTATTTTGTAGTTTCAGAGTAAAACTTTTGTACTGCCTTTATTAACTTTATTTCTAAATGCTCGATTTTTATGAACGCTCTATTGAAATTGTTTTGTCAACATCATTTTTAGAGTGCTCATTGCCAAGTGTATAGAAACACAAGTGATTATTCCGTGTCTACCACACATCCTGCCCCTCGCTGGACTCTTTACTTAGTCCAGGGAGCTTTCAGTGGACGGCGTAGGATCTTCCACACACTGTGCAAGATCACGTCATCTGCAAAGAGAGTTTTACTTCTTCCTTTCAAACCTGAATGCCTCTTACTTCGTTGTCATGTTCTTACTTGGTTCACGTTCCAGCAGATTCTTCCGGCGACACTGTTGGAGACACCAAATCACGGCGAGTGGGCAGGAGTCCTGGTGGGAGGGCCGCGGCCCGGCCCAAGCTGTAGCCGAAGGGTCGCCAGGCCGTTTCTTTTTTGTCCTTCTCGCCTTCATGTCTTCTGATTTTGTCTTGGTGATTTTTTTCTCAGCCTCATCCCACCGCAGATCCAGCGCTGGCTTTCTCACAGCCCTCTTCTGGTAATTCTTAGCAAGCGTTTCTACGTGAAGGAAGCAGAGCCAGGCTCAGGCCGGAGAAGCCGGCACCTGCGCGTCCGTCTGGCCGGGGTGGGCAGAGGAAGGCCTATTTTTAGGACAAGGAAGAGAAGTGTCCCCTGCCAGGCTCAGACACATTGCAGCCCTCAGCAACCTAAAGATAGCCCAGGCCGGGAGGAGGGGCCCGCAGAGCTCCGTTTCGCAGGGCGGTCCAGGCTTCTCTGGTGTGCACCCGTCTAGCGGAACCCGCCTGCAGCAGGATCCTGCCTCCCCCCAGTTCTAATCCAGATCCGCCACTGACAGGCCTTGCGGGTGGGAACAAGTCGCTGTTCTCTCCGGGCCTCGGTTTACCCACGTGAGAAATGGAAGTGGAGGGTTCAGATCTGTGTCCCTCGATAACTAGTCCGCGAACCCGAAGTGATCCTTAATTTTCAGATTCCCAGTACCTTTCCAAACGTCCTCATTTCTGCAACCCATAAACCAGTAACCGCACCGTGGGAACTTAACGTGACGACAGGCTGCAGCAGATGCGCTGAGAGCCCTTCTCTGTGCCCTGCTGAGACAAGCCGCGTTCTCCGCGCAGCCAGGCAAGGGCCGCCCCAGCTGCCGCCTAGCTGCCCCCCCGCCCCGGCAGAATGAGTGACTGCCCGCGGGAGAGCCCGGAGCCAGCCAACCAGGCAGTCTCCCTCTCGCAGTTTGGGCCCTGCAGACTCCACAGGAGGCTCCACAGGAGACCCCGCAGGCACCCCGGCGGGCAGGCCACATGGACTGGAGCTTGGCGGCCAGGAAGGCGCCTGTGCAAGCAGAGGACACACAGAGTAAGTCCTGCAGCCCCCAAAAGATGAGGAACTTCGGCTGCTGAGAAATGCAGGCTGTCCCCAGCTCCTGGTTTCCTGTCCTGGTTCCAGCACGAGGCCTGGGCTGTCCTTGCACCCCGAGTTGTCACTTTACACACACCGCAGGCGAAGGAGCTGGGGTTAAGGCATAGAGAAAGGATGCTGTGAGGACTGAGAGACTCCTGCCTCATGCTGTAAAGAAAAAAAAATCCTGGGAGGCCTGGCATGGGGTGCACACCTATAATCCCAGCACTCAGGGGGCTGAGGCAGGAGGATCGCCATGAGTTTGAAGCCAGCTTGGGCTGCATAGTGAGTTCAAGGCCAGCCTGAGCTGCATAGTAAGACCTCATCTTAAAAAAAAAAACAAACCAGAAAGATTAAAACGTTTCAGAAAAAGAATTACAAGAATACATATTCGTTCCTTCCTCCACTTGCTGAAAAGTTTGGTCCTTCTTGTTTCTCTCCTCTGTCCTCCTCAGTCCCCTCCTGCCCTTCTCTTGGAGGTGGTTGTAGCTATACAGTAGTGGCAAAGGGGTTGGAAAGCCAAGTACAATGCAGAGCAGAGAGGCTGACCACAGGAGCGACAGTACGGAAGCTAAGGAGACACAGGGTTGGCACTGGCAGAGAAGGGGGAAGGGGAAAGGCTGGAAATAAGCCTGAGGGATGGGACCAGAAGTGGGGCACTGATGCAAACAGAAAGGGTCTGCACAGATATAGAAATATAGTTGTGCGTAGGGCACACACATGTTTACATACATGCACACGTGCGTGCACGCCCTCCCTGCCACGAGAGATCAATCATAGCTTGGAGGTTTGGGGAATTTTCCAGGATTTCTACCTTCAGGAAGAAGCAAGCACCTCGCTCTACACTGAAGAGGGCCAGAATCAACGAAGCCACAGAAACTACAGGCAACCTGGACTCTAGATTCCCAATATCATCTCCACTGCGGGACTCCTGGGAGAGAGAGAGTTAATTCCATGGCCTCGGCAAGGACATTACAAGACAAGTCTAGAGCTTCCTCTTATGCCAGAAAGTATGGACTGTGTCCAAAGAACCTTGAGCATGGGTCTAAGGGAGACAGGGGCCAATCTGGACGGTGATCTTGCTGGTCAGTCTGGAATGATTCTAGAGCAAAATAATTACAATAACGTATTTAATCCAATAAATAAAATAGGACAAAGTATGAATTATATACAAATAGAAAAATGATGAGTTAATATGAAGAAAGCTGGCAGACGCCAAATTAACCAGGCGATAAAGACCGGCATGGCCAGCAGGGGGCGGTCTACGTCACACGTCCCTGGTGCCCTGCAGGGAGAAGGGGACGGCATGGGGTCTGTGTCCTATATTCCTGCCCCACGGAGGACACATCTGAGGCCCCTCCTGAGAGGCATTCATGGAACCAGACTGACCTTCATCCTGCAGACAGAAAGCCCCGCACTCCGGAGTTGTTCAGGTCTCCAAAGACAGGGGAGACTAAGGCACCACTCCAGGCTGAAGGAGACTAGAGAGACTTAGCAATTAAGTGCCCAGTGTGTTTCTGGATCAGCCAAGGACAAATGGCTGGGGTGGGGGAGATCCAGACATAGCTCTGTGGCGCTGCTTTCTGGTTTCTCAGTTTGAAGGAATGTGTGCTGGCCACGCAGAAGGCTGTCTTGGTTTGGGGACTGTTCACACTGGAGGTTTTGGGAGTTCAAGGCATCCTGTTGTAAATGTACATTTTTATATCTTTTAAACTTTATATGACACACATATATATATTACTTATTATCATTCGTACCCCCAAGAAATAGAATCTGTGATTTCATCCTTCAGTCTTACCATCAGCTTTTTTCAATTTAACGAACTCTAATTCCCTAGAATTCTTTCTGGAGACTTTTTGCATAGCCGTCTATTCTCGCTCTACAAACAGAAAATGTTCTCGATTCTCCTTTGAGTCACTGGTGTCGCCCACTGAGCGTTGCCCAGCCACAGTGCTTGGAACTCATCCTCCCCTTGAACCTGCATCTCCGTTTGTGAGCTGGTGGCTCCTGTGTCTCAGAAGCCACTGAAAGTGGTCGCTTTCTTTCTGAGTTGGGGGAGGAGCCAGTGAATGCTTTCGAGTAAAGAAGACGTGATAAGATTTGCTTTCTGAAAGAGTTACCCCGCTCTATTGAGCGCGCATATCAGGGGCCACGAAGAAGCAAGTCCAGCCAGAAGACTGACAGTCACCCCGGTTGACCTGGGACTGGACTTGCAGCTCAAAACTGGGAAAGCACCAGGCAGACAGGGATGAGCTGGTTTCTCAAGTCAGGAGGCTATTTCAGAAGGTCCAGGTGTGAAAGGGTTACAGCCTGGGCCAGTGGAGAACCAGATGCTGAATGTACAATGAACAGGTTATAAAATATGTGATGCACGGGACGTATAGTATAAGGAGAATATTCCCGTGTGCATAGAGTGATACTGGGAGACTTGAGTGAGGCAGAAGGAATTCTGGAGAGGGGCCCGCAGACCAGGGGCTCAATTTTGGACCTCCTAAGCATGCGGTGTCTATGAAACAAAAGGAGAGGTCAAGTAAGTGATTGAATACACAAGTCTTGAGATCGGAGAGGAGTTAAGACTCTACGCAGTATATAGATGGTCTCTACAGAAAAATTCAGGAAGGAAGCTAAGGAAGATCCCTGGAGATTCCAATATTAGGAGGGTGGGCGGTTGAGGGTGAGAGAGAAAGCGCTGCCAATGGGGCCGGGGCACAAGGAGCTGGGCACCGAGTACGGCCGTGCTTCAGGCGGGAGGGGATCCCAGGGGCCTCGGACAGGCAGCCTGAGAGTTCTTTGCATTTGGTTAGTAGGAGGTCAGTGTTGATTTCAATGACTGGGGAGAGAGTGGTGAAGCCTGCATGCTTAGAAAGGGGGGAGGGGCTGGGCCCAGGCACAGGGCAGGAGCTGTCCCTAGGAGTGGACACTCATTCCCTCCAGGTGGACGACGTCAGAGCAGCTTGGTACCGGGTCAGGGGACTGGGAGGCGGTAGGGACTCAAAACTTCTGAATCTCCTTGTTCTCAAGGAAGCAGGACTGGAGGTGGTTGAAGGATTCACTGAAGGTTTGAGAAGAGAAGAAACGAAGTCATTCACACGGGAGCGGGCAGCGAACGGAACGGGAGAAGAAGGCTGACTGCTGAGCAGCACGCTCGGCCGACTGAGGTTTCAGTGGTTGGGGACTTGGAGAGACACCAGTCAGCACTTTCAAGCTTTCAGTTCCCTGCCTTCTTCCTGGGTGTTTTATTTTTTCTGTCCCTTCACCTTGGTCTTTCTCAATGTCGTTGTTGATTTGGCAGAAATGTGGTGCGGTGGTCTGCGGTGACCCCACTCACGGCGAGGGCAGAGCGGTAGGTTCCCGGGATGGCAGCAGGTGGGGAGCCGGTCTCGCGCCCGAGTGGGGGACGGACTGAAAGGGAGGAGACCCACCCGTGGCACGCGTGACCGTGTCAGGCACCGAGGGTGAGTGTGCCATCTTCAAAGTCCCCAGCACAAGATAATAAATGACAACAGCAGTGAGAGTTGTTACAGAAAGGAAAAGCCTCTCGGAATGTCACCAGCAGCCCGGGGGCCAAGAGGACAAAAAGCAGCCTGCACTAGAACTCTGGGCCCAGCTCTATCACCAGGACAGGGGAGGTGTGGAAAAGAAACACTTTTTATAGTATTTATGATACAACAAACAAGGACAGACAGGACAGGAAAGGGGGACACTTCCTCAAGAGATAAGGAGGGAAGTCCAGGTACACTTTGAATAACACTTAATTGGGATTGAGAATTTAGCACAGTGGTAGAGCACTTGCCTAGCAGGCACGGGGCCTTGAGTTCAATCCCCAGCACCCCCCAAAAACAAAAACAAAACCTTTTAATTGCACACTTTACCTTCTGCATTTATCACTTTCATCACCAGCTTTGTTTAAACAACTCTTTATTCCAATCATCAAAATTCTAAACACTGCAATTTTCCACCCTTTCTTTTCCCATATGGCTTGAAGTGGTGGAAAAATACATATGCTTAGTTCCTTTTTAACTTTCTACATCAAACCTCCTTTTTCTGTTATCGAAGTATTTAAAGCCTTACGATGCTGAGGTGAGGGAGGCTGAAGAGGAGGATCGCATGTTTGAGCCCAGCCTGGGTGCTCAGCAACTAAGCGAGACCCCATCTCAAATTTTTTTTAGAAGTGTTTTAATGGCTGGAGATGTAGCTCATTGAAAGGACCTGGGTCCAATCTCCAGTACCACAATAAAAAATAAAAACTAAACGGGGCACCATGGCCCACACCCATAATTCCAGCTACTCGGCATGCTGAGGCAAGAGCAGCACAAGTCCCAGGATGGTCTGAGCAATTCAGCAAGAGATGAGAGTCTGTCTCAAAATAAATCACAAAGAGCTGAAGATGTAGCTCAGCGGCAGGTGCCTGCCTAGCAGGCCTGAGGCTCTGGGTTCAAATCTCAGTACAGAAAAAAGAAAAAGAATTTAACTACTTACATGTTTCACTGTTCATCCTGATCCTTACCTAAAATGTCTCCTTACTACAGAAGTTCTGTCTATTTTAATTTATTTTTCATTTGACTGAGTCCTTTCAGTCAAGTTACCTATTCGGAAGAGTTCGTGAATTATGTACTGACTCTTCACGTGTCCCAAATGTCTTCTGGGGACTTACGCAGCTGATAAAATATGAAACAGGCTGGGAGTGGTGGTGCAGTGGCAGCACTTAGGAGGCCGAGGCAGGAGGATCACTGGAAGGTAAAGGCCAGCCTGGGCTACATAGTGAGACTCTGTCTCAAAAAAACTGAAGGAGAAGGAAAAAAAAAGGCTGAGGATGTAGCTCAGTGTGAACAGTCTAGGTTTGATCCTTAGTAATGCAAATAATAATAACGATGATGGTAATAATGACGCAGTGGAGAAGAGACTATTTTTATTCTAAATTCTGGGCTAGAATCCTGGAACGCAAGAGAAATTAACAAGAAAAGCAAAACAGAAGTTTATTAACCAGCATATTCACATATACATGGAAGAAAACCCAGAGACAATAACTCGCAAAGAGCTAGCTTAGCACCTGGCAAAGGATATGGTTCTTTATGGATAAAGAACCATAAATGTAAAGAGGTGACAAGACCAGGGGAGAAATCGCGTCTCCGCAAGGGGAGGCGGGTAGAGGCCTCCTGCGCCCTCTGCAGGCCGATGGGGAAGTAGCGCCGTCTTCACCGCTTTTCCTCCAGCGAGCGGACAGAAATCTTTTCTTGTGTCCGCGTCTTCTTAGTTGACTTCAGCTCAAAGTAATCCTTGTGAGAAAGTGAGACACAAAATGAAAAATACGATGGGGTCAGGGAGAGGCCTCTGGGGACACTGAAGGAAGCTGTTAATACACATTGTACGTAGAGATGAAGCTCAAGAGGCGTGGCTCCTAGAGACCGGTAACCCTGCCACAGCTTCAGGTTTAAATCAGCCTGTGAACTACTGTGTGTCTTCCCAGGTGGACAGTAAACTCCGGTTTGCCTTGGGCACCTACCTAGATCCCCAGCTCCTAGCAGTGAGCCTGGCAGAGTCAGCGCTCATCAACGCTCAGGTCATGAACTGTGTCCCTCTGCTGCTGCAGAGCAGGCCACCCAAGTGTAAGCGGCTTCAAACAAGGTGTTTCTTTTGCTCCCAGTTCCACACACAGCATCAGGCCAGCTCCATCACCAGGGAGTAGCTGGGACAGCCCTGCTTTAGACTGGCCCCGTCATGTTTGGCAAGCTGACGCTGGTGTGTGGGAGGGGTGTAAACGTCACATTATAAGGAGAACGTGGGGGGTTTTTTGTGGGGTTTTGCGGGGTGCTGGGATCGAACTCAGGGCCTTGCGCTTGCTAAGCAGGCACTCTGCCACTGAGCTAAATCCCTACCCCCAAAGAGAGTATATTTGATGGGAGAGATTGGACCAGCAATCTTTAGGAAATCCGTCTGTCTAATCACACTGCATCCCACATTCGCATGGATGATCAAACACTGCCCCTTTGTGGTGGACCCAGGATTGGAACTCAGGTCCTGGGAGGAAGGACTCAAGGAGGAAGGGGTATCTGTCCCACATTCTCCGAACACTCCTCTCCCACCCAGAGAAGATAAAGCTTTGGAGTTTGAAGAGTGCATTGACAGGAAGGTAATCCACGTACTTGTGTTGCCTGCTTCTTCAACTAAAACGTAGTCTCTAGGAAGAGATTGTATCCCCATCGCTTACTCCAGAGTCCTGCACAAAGTAGCTACACAGAGAATTCTTGCAGAATAAAATCAATGGAACGCCTGCGTGGTCCTGCAAGACGGAGTCGTGCTGCCACCTGCTGGCCACGGAGGGCATTGCCAGCCATTTCAAGTTCGTGTCTGCTTTGCAACTTTGCACTCTGCTGGTGCTCAGCCCACCACACCAGTTCTGTTCCCTACACCTCTCTGTGGCTGCTCTGGACCCTGTTGCACTCTAACCTCCTCAAAGTAGCTTCTTCCCTCAACATCTTCCATCACTCTTGTCTGGTTTCTCTGGCTGCCTTCTCCGCATGGCCAGTGGGAGGTCGTCTCCCCTCCCAGCCCCAGTTCCCATCTGGAAATAGCCCCGCCTTCTTCCCAGAGCTCCAGGCCAACTTATGTGGCCCCCTGAAGACCACTGTGCCTGGGAGACCCTGGAGCCTGCTGCTTCTTGTCCCGTGTGAGCCTGTCGTCTGCCCTGACCCCCTGACTGCCCGCTCAGGGAATGGCACCCCATCTTCCCGCTCCCCAGTCAGACTGCTGGGGCCATCTTTAGATCCTGCTGCCCACGTCTGCGCTCATCAGATATTTGCCAAGACCTGCTCGATGCCTGCTCTGATCCACAGTGCTGGGGGAGCAGAAATGAGACCTGACCTCTGGGACTCCTGTCTCCACACCCTCCTGGCCACCCTGTGCTCAGCCTCTGTCCCACTTCCTTGTCTTTATTCACACTCTAGCTTCTGTCTAAATGCCGTTCCCTACCGTGCCTGCCTACCGAGGCTGCTGCTGTGAGACCGCATGGCATTATTCTCAGCTCTGGAGGTTTCTTTTCTGCAGCGGCCTCTCTCCCTGGTGCGCAGCCACCCCTTGCTATGACCTTGTGTGGCCCGTTCTCTGAGCGTACCTCCGTGACAGCTTCTTTGCCTGTAAGGAGGCCAGCCCCATCAGCCCAGGACCCACTTTAAAGCTGGTTCGACCTTAGTTACCTCTTTAAAGGCCTCTCTCCAAATATAGTCACATTCTAAGGCACTGGGCCTTCAGCACACGAATTCCCGGGCCTACAGTATAGTCCACAGTACCCTCCATCCCCAGCCATCAAGGAGCTGATTCGGGAGGCCCAGGTCACAGGACACATCTTGCATTAAAACACCCTGGAGAGGCTGGGGAGCTAGCTCAGTGATTAGAGTGCTTGCCTTGTAAGCACAAGGGCCTGAGTTCCATCCCCGGCACCACCAAAAAAAAAAAAAAAAACCACCCTGGAGGCCCCTAGTTGAGTTGGTCTCCCTCGCTGAGCCCTCCAGCAACACCTGGCTGGTACCTCCGTCCTCACTGGGTCACCTCCCACTGGACTGTGAGCTCCTGGGGCGGCCCACGGCTGACACACTGGCATCCTCGGAATCACTCAGCCCAGGCCCTGCCCGGTGGGCATCAACAAGGGTCAGTGTTATTGTTTGTTTGTTTGTTTGTTTTTCGTGGTGCCGGGGATCGAACTCAGGCCCTTGTGCTTGCAAGGCAAGCACTCTAATCACTGAGCTAAATCCCCAGCCCCGGGTCAGTGTTATTGTGATTCGTACCCAGATGGCATCCTAAAGCCTCATGGGATCACAGGTAGGACTTTGGAAGGTGATCGGATTACAGGGGCTCAGAGCCAATGTGCTGTTAGGAAGTACAGCCTGGTCACTGGGGGTGTGACCCCAAAGAGTCTATCTCCTTCTCAGCTCTTCTTTGGACTTTCAGCTTCCGGCCACTATGAGGTGAACTGTACCCCTCTGCCTGTAGCCAGCCAACTATGAACTGAAACATGAGTCAAAATAAACCTCTCCTCTCCTCCCTCAAATTGTGGATGTGAGGCATCTTGTCACAGCAATGGGAGACACAACTAGGGCAGGAACAGAGGAGCAAGGAGGGTGGAGAAGGTCAAATGTAGGGCTCCCGGCTACAGGAGATGTGGCCTACACTGCCAGCCATTCACTTTTGTAGCCACACATGCTCTGAGGCCCCTGGACTGGGTCCTACAGACTGGCGACAGACCTTGGGACAGCCAGCTCTCAGCTTTCCACTTCCTTCCCCGCCCCCGCAGAGTTGGTATGGCTTCAAGATGACCATGTCCTTAGACCAAGATGGGTGTATCTGCTCCCCATCACCTCTCTCGTCACCAGGTATTCAGGGGCTGGAAGTGCACCAGCCACTCTGATCTCGGGGCTAGAAAACCTGAGCTCGAGTCCTTGCTATGTCTGTCACTGCTGTGTCACTTTAGCATGTCAACTTCGCTTCTCTGAACCTTTCCAGCCTATAAAATGAACACACAAAGACCTTCCTTGCAGGGCTTCTGTGAGGACTGCCTGAGATCAGACAGGGATAGCAGAAGCTCAGAGAATTGGGGCTGGGTGTTCATTAAAAGGGAACTGAGCCAGGCATGGTGGTGCACACCTATAATCCCAGCACTGAGGAAATTGAGGCAGGAGGATCACCGCGAGTTCGAGGCCAGCCTGAGCTACACATAGTGAGTTCAAAGCCAGCCTGAACTGCAGCATGAGACCCTGTCTCAAAAGAAAAAAGGGAATTGAACACTGGCAGATCTGGGAAAGGTGTTTGAAGCCAAGAAAAGTACATCGTATTTGCACTGTTTGGCTCCCTTTGGCTGTTGACCATAGCCAAATTATGTTTCTTAGCTTGGTTTCCGTTTTCTCAACTGTAATTAAGAATTTTAGACCTGGAAAGGGCTTGAAATGTCATTGACTGTTATTTTTACATATTTCAGAGATGGGGAATGTATTAGTTACCTTTCCAGAGTCAATGGTTTGTAAGAGAGCAGATTTAATAGAGGACATTTATAAATCACAATATTCACCCACAAGCCAAATGCAGGAAGAGTGCTGAATGTCCATCTATGCACTGGAGACCCAAAAGATCCAATCAAGGGCCGGGAGCCCACAGTACTGTCCCGTGTATGTCCGTGTCTGCAGATGATGGCTGAAGAAATCTTTACTGGAACCAGGATATGATGCTTGCAGCAGAGATAACGACCAGAGCTCCCCCAAAGCAACAGCAGCCATCCACGACGACAGCAAGGCCCCAAGCTCCTTCCTTGACAAGGACAGCCGAGTCCCCTTCAGGAGAACCAGCCGCAGCTGAGCTTCTCCTGGGAAACAGCCCACAACTATCTTCTGCTCCTGTTCTCCTTTATGTCGCATCAGCAACAATCCTCAGGTGGATCCTCTACGCCCAGAACCACAGCAACTCAGTCCAGCTGGGCGTTCAGGCTCAAATTGACCACAGTAAGTCCACCGCAGGGAAAATGAGGCACAGGAAGCAGAGGTGTCAGGGCAGAGCTGGACCAGGATCAAGGGCCCTCTACGCCTGGCCCCAGCACCCGTCTGCCCTCCCGTGCATGGAGCCACAGCCACAGCTGGATGAGCCCTCCCAAGTGCCTTCCCCAAATTCGCTCTCTAAATCTGCACCCTCCAGCAAAGTCCCCACAAGCCATATATGGCTAGTGAGCACTTGAAATGTGACAAGTGTAAAAAAATAAAAAATGGGAGAACTCCTTTTCTAGAATGATTCAGCAAAATCCTTTCAAAAACTCATCTTCTGCCTGGGTATTTAGCTCAATGATTAGAGTGCTTACCTCACAAGCACAAGGCCCTGAGTTCAATCCCTGGCACCACAAAGAAAAAAAAAAAAAATCAACAGTAAAAACTCATCTTCAATCTAGTTACTGGAAATGTGGAAATGTATTGGGGCAAGTTGGGTATCTATCTACCTCAACTGTGACTTTTATTAAAGTTAAATACACACCAAGTGCTTCTGATGGAAACGTGCTGGCCGAATGGAGATCTATGGTAAATGTAAAATCCTCTGCAGATTCCGAAGATTCAATTCAAAATATCACATAATAATTTCAACATTGATTCATGGACGAATAACAAGATTTTGGACATTTGGGTTTGCTGTAGCTTGGATCCCCTAAAAGCTTCGTTCCTGAGGGGGGACAGTTGGGGGTGGGGAGCTTTCGGAAGGCCTCCGCTCCCCTGTGCAAGTCGCTTTGCTCTGTCACACACTCCCTCCATGCGTAAATACCTGGGTGATTATTTACAAGGAGAAAAGGTCTATGATGGCTCACCGTCCTGGAATTTCACCACAGACACAAAACCATGGGATCCATTGATGGCGGCCTGGAAACTCCACACCAGTATGTCACAATAAGCCTTTTCTCCTTTTAAATAATTATCCAGGTATTTACCATAGTTTAGACAGCTGAAAAATACAAGGTCAAATAAAATCTTATTAAAATTCACTTCACCTCTTTCTTTTTACTTTTTAAAACGTGACTACTAAAGTATTTTAAATGACTGCTATTCAGATTATTTGGTTCCCATTATTTATATGGCTCACATTATTTTTCTACTGAACAGCACTGATCTAAGCCTTCAAAGCAGCTCCAAGGTGCAGGAGTATTATTACTGCCTCCTCTCACAAAGATGGAGGAATGGAAGGGGCGCTGCCTGTGTGCCCGCCATCACGCTGATAGCCCACTTCTCCCGGGGTCACCTGTCGCTTCAGTGGACGCTGCTTGTAAAAGATGATGTCTTTCATTTATTTACCTAAGGGGCAGGCGAAAAGCACTTCAGGAGCAGCACTTCCAGAATGACAGCCATGCGACAGGGCTGAGGACTGGTGGGTAAGGACCCCCTTCTGCGCCCTCGTGTAAAGGGTACTCAGTAAGGCTGAACCCCATCACCAAGTAGGATTTTCCCCCAGACGCAAAAATGCCTCAACATACAAAGACCAAGTAATGTGACGTCACGGTAACATAATAAAGGGTAAAATCACACGAGCTTTTCAACGATGCAGAGAATGGATTTGACAAGAGTGGACAAGAGGGTTTCCGGATGGGAATCCTCACTGGGCACACAGTAATAATGAAGGCTGTGATGAAGAGCCCCCGCTCATATCATGATTAGTGGGTTTTAAAAACCTGAAAAACTCTGTGAAATCAGGAACAAGGCAAAAATACCCACGGTCACCACTTCTGTGTTGAACAGAGAGTACCAGAAGTGCCATCCCGAGCAGTTAGGTAAGAAAAAGAAGAGAGAGGCATCAAAAACATAGAAGAAAAATGATCCTTGTTTGTAGAGAAAATAAGATTTCTTAAAAGCGTGTCCCACTGGGGATTTAGCTCAGTGGTTAGAGCGCTTGCCTTGCAAGCACGAGGGCCTGAGTTTGATCTCTAGCACCAAAAAAAAAAAAAAACAAATATGCCTCGATTCAGTGTAATTGTCTTATATACGCTATATGTTTTCTGCCATGTTAGTCTGGCTATTAATCAGTAGGTATGATAATTAACTTTATAAGGGCTTATAAATAAATGAATCTGATGCTGGCAAGAAAGTGGGAATAGAAGGGCAGGGGGAAAAAAAGAATTGAAATGTGTTATGTACATGTATTCATTCCCCACAATGAATGTAATCATGATATATTGCAAACATGCACAAACATGCACTAATAAAAATAAAAATTCTTAAAAAAAAAATATGATTCAGCCAGGCATGGTGGCACACGCCTGTAATCCCAGCACTCGGGAGGCTGATGCAGGAGGATCGCTGAATTTGAGGCCAGTCTGGGCTACATAGTGAGTTCAAGCCCAGCCTGAACTACATAGCAAGACCCTGTCTCAAAAAAAAAAAAAAAAAAAGATTCTTACATATAGGAAACCCTAAAGAGTCCATTTTATTTATTTTTATTTATTTATTTGTGTGTGTGTGTGTGGTGCTGGGGATCGAACTCATGGCCTTGTGCTTGCAAGGCAAACACTCTTAACCACTGAGCTAAATCCCCAGCCCCAAAGAGTCCATTTTAAAAAGCTGTTATAACTAATAAAAGATTCAGTAAAGTTATAGGATGTAAAATCAACACACAAAAGTCAGGTGCAAATTACTGTGGGTCAGTTAAAAAATACGAAATGTATTTTTAAAAATGTGTTGTGTTTCTCCACACTAACCTGCAGTGTCTGAAACGGCAATTAGGAGTGGGTACTCCAGCTGCTCACCGAGTAACTCCTTCCCCTGACTCACTCCCGGCTCCCTCGCTGGCTGCTGGGATCTTCTCCCAGGTAAGTCCCTTACACGCAAACGCCAGGCTCAGATTCCGCTCTTGGAAGATTACAAACTGAGGCATCAAGCTACGGAGGGCCAAAAGACTCACGGGTCAACAAAGAGCCGACTGGCGATTCGATCTCATCCTGACACCAGGCCGAACTCTCTCACAAGCCACCCTCTGCTGCCTCCCAGGCAGGACTCACAGCACTGCCTGCCACCATGGCCGGAGGGCGGGCACACTGCCCTCTCATCTCCCACCCGGAGAGAGCCCAGACAGAAAATTCCTTCTCTGGGTTCAGGTGATTCTCTGCTATCTAGAGGCCAAGCAGACCTGGCCCTCCTATGCCTGGAACGGACAAGCACGGCCTGCCCAAGCTGGCCCCCGCCACCGTGTCTGCCCGTCAGCCAGAGAGAAGCCAAGACGCCAGCCAGAGCCTCGGAGGGCACTCGGCTTTGGAGCAAGGGGCCACACTGGTACTGGGGATTTGGACAGCTGAGGTCCAGGGGAAACTTGCTGAGCTTATTTGTTGAGCTCGCCAGGCAATGTCTCAAACGCTTACCATTTGTTCTGCTGGCTTAGAAGTCTTAGTGCCAGAGTGTGGAAGGTTTGTACCAGGAAGCACAACACAGTATCATCGAACTGGAAGACAAGACTTCCCCGGGTTATTTCTGTCTCCTTGTGCCTCTGGGGAAACAAGCTAAAAAGGGAGTCACAGTATTGTCAGGGGTGATTGACCCAGACTATCATGGGGCAATTGGACTTCTACTCCACAACAGAGGAAAGAAAGAATATACTTGGAGTGCAGGAGATCTCTTAGGGTGCCTCCTCACATTACCATGCCCTGTTACTAAAGCAGACGGGAAACTACAACCTAATCCAGGCAGGATGACGAATGGTCCAGAACCTTCGGGAATGAAGGTATGAGTCACTCCATCAGAGAAAGAACCAAGACCTGCTGAGGTGCTTGCTGAAGGCCAAAGGAGTACAGAATGGGCGGTAGAAGAAGGTAGTTCTGAATACCAGCTACGACCCCGTGATCAGCTACAGAAATGAGAACTGTAATTGTACTAGTTCTCCTCGAATATGATTGCAATGTAACATGATGTTGCTAGACTTAATATTGGTTCTTAAGGATTTTTAAACTTATCTTATAATGTTCAAATTATGAACTGTTAAGAGTAAGCATCACCCAAAGAAAACTTGCCTTCTATTCTGTGGAGAGAATTAGTGCATTTTCATTTGTATGCAGGATGGTTATAACATGTTCAGTGTAATTATGAGCTTGTCTTTGTGTCTGGAGACTGGTTTAAAGAAATGTGCCTGGTTGTCAAATTGACAAGGGGTAGATTGTGACAGTCAATTGATTGTGTCAATTTAAGTAAGAGAAGCTCAACTAAACTGGCTTAGCAGTTCCACACCCTGGGTGTGGCAGACCCGCCCAAGGGTGGCTTGTTGCCTGGATGGTATAAAGGGGAGAGGAAGAAGGACGGATCTGCTCTGGTCCCTTCAGAGGAGCTCCAGTGTCCACCTTCACCTTGGATGTAATCGCCTGGCTTCCGGTAGACTCTCCAGCTTCCGACACAGCCCCTCAGCCTTCCACTGCAGACCCATCAGCCTCCTGATATGGACTCGCATGTGACACTGCAGAGAGCTCCAGACCTTTGACTGGATCCTTCGGCTCTCCAGTGCACAGACAGACCTCTGCACTCTTCCACATCGGACTATATGGGCGGTCCTCATAAGCCAATTTGTAAATTCTTACACATTTATAAATCTTCTTACTCGGGGGATGCTGGGAATCGAACTCAGGGCCTTGTGATTGCTAGGCAAGTGCTCTACCACTTGAGCTAAATCTCCAGCCCCTAAATCTTGTTATTCTATCTATTTCTTTAGTAAATACAGACTGATATACCACGTGTCTGTATCTATACTATATTTATATCTACGTCTAAATCTACATCTACCTCTATATACAAAACACATAGACACACACACACACACACACACACATATATATACATTTATGTATGTATACACACGTTTGTATGTATGTTAAGAAACTTGCCAGGGTCACACAGCTAGTAAGTGTCACAGGTAGAATTCAAACCCAGGCAGCCTGGCTCCTAATCATCCCTGGATCTGCTGCCAACTACCAGCTCTGAGCTCCTCCTTAAGAGCCGGGGGCTGAGGCATGAAGCTCCACCCAATCCAGACCCGAAGGATCTCTGCCTAGATGGAGGAGCTGGCAGCAGGGGAGGACTCAACACAAGGGACCCAGGACAGGGACAGAGCACATGGGGCCAAGGAGAGTGACTCAACACATTGGGAACAGGACAAAAACTGCACTTGGGGCTGTGGACAGTGATTCAACACATGGGGCCCAGGACACAGACTGACCACGTGGGGCAATGGAGAGCAATTGTCTACATGGGCCCAGGACGGTGATTCTCCACATGGGACCCAGGACAGTGATTCAAAACATGAGCCCCAGCACAGGGACAGAACATAGCCTACAGAAGGAGGGACTCTGACAACTGGAAAGTTCTTTCCCCTCTCCTTGAACCACTCCCTCAGCATCTCCTCTTTGTCTTCTCACAAAGATCAGTTCATCAGTTCTACCTCCTTATCTTGGTCAACTCCCAGCCTCGTTCCTTCCGAGGGCCCACGGAAGGAGACCACAAATCTCTGTCCCCTGAGGATGGCCAGAAAGGACACCAGGCCTGAAAAATCCTGAGCAGACACTGGGTCTCACAGATGACTCGGTCTTGCCCAGTTTGCAGACATAAATGAAACCTGAGCGATTCCTTGTAAGTGTCTGAATTAGAGAAGAATGGAACTTAAACTCCACTAATCAGAAGCAGCCAATGAGCTTCCACAAGTAGGAGCTTCACAACAGATTACAGAGCAAATAAGGTGACTGTGTGACCATCACCAGCCAGATATTTGCTTTGCTTTCCTCCTGTGCCGATCTTATAAAACCTTCCCCTCACTTTCCATGTCTGATTGGAAGGTGCCTGATTTGCAAAGTGTTGTTTATGCAAATAAACTCTTTAAAAATTTATTCTGTTTTGGTTTATTTTTTAAAATCACCAAAGAACTCTGATAAATAATGCCCTGTGTGCTGCCTCAACAGCTTCATAATTGACCCTTTGATAATGTGATACTGTTAGACCATCACATGTACAGCAACCAATTGGTCCTGGTGTTCTTAGAACTTTCCAAGTTTTAAAAGTGAAAGCCACTTGTTCTGGTAAAGTCTTCAGAAAAAGACAGCTGGAATGATTTGGTTATTCTCATTCAATAGGGCGCAAGCCATAAATTTTTCTTGCTAGAACCTAGAGATTTGGCTTGGAGCATCCCATCAGCAAAGGCAAAAAGGGAAACACCATACATAAAAGTTTTAGCATCTATAATAGCATTATCCAGAAGAAGCTTCTGCAATAATGGAAATCTGTACTGTCCATTATAGTAGTTGGACATGTCTCTATAGAACACCTAAAATGTGACTAGCATATCAGAGGAACAGAATATTTCATTTTATTTCAATATATTTAATTTTTTTCAATATATTTAAATTTAAATAGCCCCAACTGGTCAACGGCAACTGCACTGGACAGCATAGCTATATTAGATGAAAACAAACAAAGTGCTCAATAAGAAACTCTTTTTTGGGGCTGGGGATTTAGCTCAGTGATTAGAGTGCTTGCCTTGTAACCACAAGGGCCTGAGTTCGATCCCCGGCACCACCAAAAAAAAAAAAAAAAGAAACTCTTTTTTCTTTTGGTGCTGGGGATTGAACTCAGGACCTTGTGCTTACAAGGTAAGCACTCTAACCACTGAGCTAACTCAACACATGGGACCCTGAAGGGAGACTCTCCACATGGGGCCCACATTATTTATATATATATATAATATATATAATTCACATTATATTTTATATATAAATACAGAATATATATAATGTTCAAGGGCTTCTGTAGCAGCGCTATGTGCTAAATACCCTCAAAACCCCTTTTCATAGGTTCATTTACTCAATTCTCAGAACTACCCTGGCAGATAGACACTTTCAGTATGCACAGGGAGAAGCCCACCTCACCCCCCCGAGAGAGACCTGCTCCCTCCCTGGCCCCAGAGGAGACCCATCTCCTGCCCTTCCCAGGGGAAGCTGGAGCCCAGGGGAGCCGGCAGAGGGGCAGAAAAGAACAGACAAGAGGGACAAGGACAGGGACCCGGAGGCTCCATCGCCACCAGAGGCTGACGACGCCTGACTCCATGGAAAAAATGAGCAAGGTCTGGAGTCAGCCCCTGGCACACAGGGCATCCGGGGCGGCAGAAGGAGGCCTGCCTGCCAGGTCACAGGGTGTCCCTGTACCCCTCAGACACGGAGCTTGGACCCAGCCTCCCAGATCAGCTGTGGGTGCACCCTGACTTCCCCCCACACCGCCCAGTACCTGCATCTCTGAAGCCCATCAAGTCCTAGGGCTTTTCTGGGCAGCAAAAGAGGAGGCGAATGTGATCCCCCAGTCCCACCACCATCCTGTCTGTGATTGGGAAGCTGATGACTCCAGGGTCAGAAATAGCCCCGCGGTCAGCTCCCATGTGCCACCTTCCCTCCCCTCCATTCCCAGAGCGCCTGGGCCCTGAGTCACAGGAAGAGTCCAGAAGTGGACAAGGGCCTAGATAGCAGTGTGGAAACTCCAGGGCCCTCGTGGAGAGCTGGGGCAGGCATTCAGAAGTTCCCTGAGGCTCCTTCACCCAGGACTGGGGGGTGAGGGAGGAGAGGAGCTGGCCCCACTCTCAGAGGTGTCCTGGCTGGGGACAGAGAGGCCAGGCCCTACCCTGGGGACCCTCCAGTCTCCCACATGGTGGTGTACACACGGCATCCACACCCAGAAACCAGCCTAGCCTGGAGAAAAGGGGGCTCACAGGATTAGGGTGCAGGGCCATCCAGGTGTCTAATGCCCCTCCTATTCATTCCCCCAGAATAGCCTGGACACCCCCACCCCACACCACATCTGAGTCACAGAGCCCAATTCTCAGAGCAGACTTTGGTGAATGAAGCTCTGCCCTCCTTCCAGGCCCCTCCCCAGCCCAGAGGACATGACTGACTCCTCAGGATGGAAGAGTGACTTCCACAAGCCCTAAAAATAACAGAACCACTTAATACTCTGAACATAGCCACCCTGCCCGCCCCCACACTGGCCCACCCCACCCAGCAAGATAAAGGCAGCTGCTGGGCTGGCAGAGCCCAGACCTGGAGCCAGGGCAGGGAGAAGGCGCCTGACCGAGCCGAGGCACAGAACCAACTCCAACGGCACCTGTACAGACCCAAGCACCCTACTAGGCCAGCGGGATCCTGGGTGAGTAACCTGCCCCAAACTCCCCGGCACAGCACGGTGGCTCTCAGGTCTGGGCCCTCTGGAATGGGCCTTTCAGGGTGGCACTGAGGGAGAAGGAGACTGAGGGGCACAGGGGCAAGGGGGAGAGCTGGAGTCCATGGGGAAGATTTGGGAGTTTGTGCTGCCCCATGGCCTAGGCCAGCCGAAGTTATAGGCTTTTGCCAGTTGGGCTAATCCAGGTTTTGGGTGCTTGGGGATTTGATTTTTAAAATCCAAGCATGAAGTGCCTCACAGGGCCAGGGTCTGGGGGAAAGAGAACCAAAGAGAGCCAGGAGGGAGTGTGGGCTGGAAACCGTGAGTGGGCCAGAATGCACTCTGTAACAGGCCGCCCACCCCTCTTTCCCCTGTTGTGGGTAAAAGTCTTGGCATATCCTGTCCAGGGATAGTTCTCCAAGTGCTGGCCTGAACCCAGCTCCCCACTTAGGGTGGCCTAGAATCTGAGTGGGATGACCCTGCCCAGTCGCCCCTTGCCCTGTGACAAAGCCCTCGGCCTGGATCTGAGTCCCCAAGAGGCGAAGATGGAGGAGGAGGGCGGGCCAAGGAGGAGACCTGGACGAAGGTGTGCATCCTGAGAGGCCAGCCTCTGGGACAGTGTTCAGGGCTCACACTAAGCTAAGTCTGGTTCCGGTTCTGAATTCTGCCCTCATCCCAGCTCTGCCCCCGGTCTCAAGCCAGGCGAAGGAAAGCCTGGAGCGAGGAGACCCACCTGAGGCCTTGCTGGGCTTCGCTGGGCAGCTCTGAACACGAAGGGGGTTGGATTCCGTGACCTCCGAGGGTCCTTGGTCTGGTATCTCTGGACTCTGTGATTCTAACAGCCTGTGACCCTGGCGGGGTTTCTGGAGATTCCTAGGAGTGGGGGTGGGGTAGCATTGGTGGCCTGAACATGATATCTGCTCGGGCTACCATCAGAGCTCAGGAATTAAGGGAAACCACCCAGAGTGCTCAGGAGACTCAGCCTGCAGGCTTCAGACTCACAGTCCTCAGGGCTCTGAGCTCCGCAGTAGACAGGCCAGGGCGGGTGTGGGCAAGCAGGCCTCAGGTTCCTCTCTCTTTCCTCTGAGGAAGCTGTGAGGAAGAATCCTGTCCCCCACCTGCGGCCGGTATTCCTGCACCTACCCACAACCATTGGCCCCTTTGGCCAGGGGAGGGCTGCAGGCCTAGGTCCGGGGCTACACAAAAGCAGGAGACCAGGTCCTCGGGGAGCCAAGGGCTCAAAGGAGATGACGTGGGACACAGGCACCAGGGTCCCCACCGGCAGAGCCCGAACCTCCCTCTGAGTGCAGGGTTGCTTTATTAAGGCCAGGATCTCAGCTATATTTAGCCCCAAGAGGGGTGAGGAGCTGTGGGTCAGGGGCAGCAGGAGGAGTACGTGCTTTTCATTCTTTCCCTGCTGGCCTCTGGGGACTGTCACAACACCTGTCACAAGACAGATAAGACATGGATGAGACAGAGGGCAGAGAAGAGCTTGAGGGGCAGGAGGCCACTGAGGGGTGAGGGCAGAGCTGGGGGAGCCCCGCCCTGCAGAAGCTGAGGGACATGAAGCAGGGAAAGAGGAGCCGGACCCAGCTCGGGGCTGCAGGGGCAGGACTCAGCCTGAGGTTCGCACCCAGACACCCCAAAGCTGTGCTCGCCTGCATGCCAGCGAGGTGGGGTCTCTGTGGGCAAGGCGCAGGGCTGTCTCTGCAGAGAGGACCCTGGTCCCATAGTCTTCCCCACAGAGGTGTCGCCTTCATATTCGCCCAGGCATGCCTGCTTGCAGAAACGGGGTACCATGGCTAACACGAAAGCTTTACATCCCAGCCCTCTTCCTTCTTGGGAGTCTCAGACCCCTACACGGGGACTAGATACTCCCAGCCAGCACTCACCTGCCACTCATTCACCAAAACTGACTCTGAGTCTCAATTTCCTCATATTTAATCATAAAAATTTGGGCTAAAAGACTCTTAAGATCTTCCTAGCTCAGACCTTCTGGGTCTTGGGGTACAGCACAGAAAACCCAGACCTGGAATTGAGAATTTGGCTCTGCCTAACTATAAGATATTTGGTGAGCAATTTCTCTTCCCTGATCCTTGATTGCTTCCACTATCACATAGGCTACTACTGACCCCTGCCACATCTCCTTGGGCCTAGGAAAGGTTGGAGTGAGTTGAGTGGAGGAAGTAAAGATTAGGCTGGTTTCAGGCCAAAGTGCCAAGTGTGCCCTCTGGTCCTCTGCAGAGGAACTGCATCTTCATACCAAATCAATACTCAACTGTTTAGGGACCGCTCCAAGACTGAGACCCCATCGATCAGGATTTCCACAGCTCACTCACCTGGGAGTCTGATTTTCACCAAGGAAAATTGATTTTGGCAAAGATAGGCAAGGACAGAACATGTCTAGTTTTCCCACTGGAAAATGGGCATCCTTTGTGGAGCAGAAGGAAAGAGTCTTGGGTCAGTGGTGCCCCCCTTGCTTCCTAGCAACCAAGGTGATGCTGGGAAGCAGGAACTCATCTTGATGTTTGGGTCCACATGTCGCATGTTCAAGACTTGTCACACACCAGCCATGCAGGTGGCAAAGCGAGTCCCAGGCCAGACTGCCATGCAGAAGGCAGGGTCCTCTAGATAAAAGTCATCCAAAGCTAATCAGTCCCTGGGCTTTGCCCCCTGCCATTTGTCCCAGCAACTGGCTCCACTCCACCTGAGGACCTCACTTCCATCTTCGTCTCTGCCCCTTTCCCTCAGAAGGATGGCCGACACCCAGATGCAGGTGGCCCCCACACCAACCATCCCAAAGGCGACTGCAGAGGACCTGTCCCTCCCTCCACCCTCAGCCCTGGAGGATCTGCCACCACCACCACCCAAGGAATCCTTCTCCAAGTTCCACCAGCAGCGGCAAGCTAGCGAGCTCCGCCGCCTCTACAGGCACATCCACCCAGAGCTCCGCAAGAACCTGGCCGAGGCTGTGGCCGAGGACCTGGCTGAGGTCCTGGGTTCCGAGGAGCCCACAGAGGGTGACGTCCAGTGCATGCGCTGGATCTTTGAGAACTGGCGGCTGGATGCCATTGGTGACCGTGCGCAGCCAGCTGCCAAGGAACCTGTGCCAGGCGGCGATGTCCAGGCCACCTCCCGCAAGTTTGAGGAAGGCTCCTTTGCCAACAGCACAGCCCCGCAGCCAGCAGGACCCCGGCCATCTGGAGGTGATGTTCGTGCTGCCCGCTGGCTGTTTGAGACAAAGCCGTTGGATGAACTGACGGGCCAGACAGAGACAACAGAGGCCCCCGTGAGGGAGCCTGCACCCAGTGGAGATGTGCAAGGAACCAGGATGCTCTTCGAGACTCGGCCGCTGGACCGCCTAGGCTCCCGTCCCTCCATGCAGGAGCAGAGCCCACTGGAGCTGCACTCAGAGATCCAGGAGCTGAAAGGTGACGTGAAGAAGACAGTGAAACTGTTCCAAACCGAGCCACTGTGCGCCATCCAGGACGCAGAGGGCGCCATCCACGAGGTCAAGGCCGCCTGCCGGGAAGAGATCCAAAGCAACGCTGTGAGGTCCGCCCGCTGGCTCTTTGAGACCCGCCCTCTGGATGCCTTCAACCAGGACCCCAGTCAGGTGCGAGTGATCCGCGGGATCTCCTTGGAGGAGGGGTCCCGGCCCGACGTCAGCGCCACTCGTTGGATCTTTGAGACGCAACCCCTGGACGCCATCCGGGAGATCCTGGTGGACGAGAAGGACTTCCAGCCATCCCCAGATCTTGTCCCTCCTGGCCCAGACGTCCAACAGCAGCGTCATCTATTTGAGACCCGAGCCCTGGACACTTTGAAGGGGGAGGAGGAGGCTGCAGCTGAGCCCCCGCGCAAGGAGGAGGTGGTCCCTGGCAATGTCCGTTCTACTCTGTGGCTGTTTGAGACCAAACCGCTGGACACTCTCGGAGACCAAGTCCAAGTGGGTCACTTGCAGCTGGTGGGTCACCAGGAAGGTGAAGGTCTCGCGTGTGATGGCTCAGAAGCCCTGCCTGTCTCTCGGGGTGCTCCCCAGAGGGATGGGGTAAAGGGGGATGTGAAAACCTTTAAGAACCTTTTTGAGACCCTCCCCCTGGACAGTATTGGGCAGGGCGAGGCTTCAGCCCACAGGGGTGCGAGCACAGCAGGAACCACTGATGACGCTGGGAAGTCCCAGGCGGCAGGCTCCCCCGTGTACGCTATGCAGGACGGCGAGGGCCAGCTCCACGCCCTGACCTCGGTGAGCAGAGAGCAGGTGGTGGGAGGTGATGTGCAGGGCTACCGGTGGATGTTTGAGACACAGCCCCTAGACCGGCTGGGTGGAAGTCCCAGTACCGTCGATGTAGTACGGGGCATCACTCGGCAGGAAGTGGTGGCCGGAGATGTCAGCACTGCCCGGTGGCTCTTCGAGACCCAGCCCCTGGAGATGATCCACCAGCGGGAGCAGCAGGAGCGACGAGAAGAGGAGGGAAAGAGTCAGGAAGGTCCCCAGCCTGAGGCACCCCCAAAGGGCGATGTGCAGGCCATCCGGTGGTTATTTGAGACGTGCCCAATGAGCGAGCTGGCAGAGAAGCAGGGCTCAGAGGTCACAGATCCCGCCACCAAGGCCCAGGAACGGTCCTGCACCTGGATGTTCAAGCCGCAGACTCTCAACCAGGTGGAGGACTCCAGAGAGAAGCACTTGCAGGTCAGCCAGGTGCAGGCCGGGGAAAGACAGACCGATGGACATGTCTTTGAGACGGAGCCTCTGCAGGCCTCTGGCCGTGCCTGCGGAAGGGGGCCCATGCGATACTGCAGCCGGGTGGAGATCCCTTCGGGACAGGTATCTCGGCAAAAGGAGGTTTTCCAGGCCCTGGAGGCCAGCAAGAGAGAAGAGCAAGAGCAGGGCACCCAGATAACCACTGGGGCTCTCCCCGCCGGCTCTGTGCACAAGTCTACCTGGCTCTTTGAGAACTGCCCCATTCGAGGGGGCCACCTCCAGGAAGAGCAGCCCAGGAACCACCCCCACAACAGGACTCCAGAGAGGCAGGACACTGCAGCTGAAGAGACACTGCGGACTCTGCATACCACACCTGGCATCCTGCACCATGGAGGAATCCTCGTGGAGGCCCGAGGGCCAGGGGAACTCTGCCTTGCCAAGTACGTGCTCCCAGGCCCAGGGCAGGGGCGTCCCTATATACAGAAGGAGGAGCTGGTGTCTGGTGAGCTCCCCAGGATTGTCCGCCAAGTGCTGCGCCGGCCAGACGTGGACCAGCAGGGCCTGCTGGTGGAGGAGTGCCCAAGTGGCCAGCTCCAGCTCCACCCACTGAGGCTGCCGGCTCCAGGAAACAGTGGGAGTATTGAAGACATGGATCCTGAGCTCCAGCAGCTGCTGGCTTGTGGCCTGGGGACCTCCGCGGCAAGGACTGGGCTGGTGATGCAGGAGACAGAGCAGGGCCTAGTTGCCCTGACCGCCTACTCCCTACAGCCCCGGCTAGCCAGCAGGGTCCCAGAAAGGGGCAGTGTGCAGCTGCTGGCCAGCTGCATAGACAAAGGAGACCTGAGTGGCCTGCACAGTCTGCGCTGGGAGCCGCCGGCTGACCCAAGTCCAGGGCCAGCCGCTGAGGGGACCCACAGGCTTCTCCCAACTGAGAGCATCATCCATGTTCCCCCACTGGATCCCAGCTTAGGGACGGGGCATCCGAGTCCAGGCACCACCTCTTGCCCACCTCGGGCAAAGGCAATCACTCTGGGTGGGCAGGCGGCAGCCCCAACCCCACCGGAGGATACGACAAAGCAAGAGGACAGCAGTCACACTGGGCAGAGAGGGACGGCGCCCTTGGGAAGGTCAGTAGGAGCTATGACTGCCCCTGCAGAGTCCAGGGCCCCAGACCTCCAGGCAGCCAAGCAGAATCTGCAGATGGCAACAGCTGAAGCCCAAAACCTGCATCAGCAAGTTCGGAACAGGCAAAAGCAGGGCTCCGCCCCTGCAGCCACAGCAATGCCCGTCCAGGAAGGCCTGCAAGCACCAGCCCCTGCCACTGCGGCTGCCCAGAGCAACAGCAGGCCTGGGGCTGGAGGTGACTCCAGGATCCCAGCAGCCCCCAGAAAGGTCAGTGGGGAAGAGAAAGCACTACCCAGAGGGCTGCTTGGGGGGCGGGTGACGATTCAGGATGGCATCTACGCTGCTCACCCCGTGAGGACCTCTGAGCCACCCGGGGGTGCCCAGCCTTCTGGGAAGGATTCCCGGTCAAAGGGCAGGGAGACTGTCTGCTCAGCCCAGGTGCTCAGCCCACTCCCAGGAAGCCCAGCTAGGAGTCCTGGGCCAGGGCGGGAGGAGCCTGGGGGCTGCACACAGAGAGCCTGGGGACCTCCAGGGAAGATGATGGCCCGAGACTGCCCAGGGGGCCTCCAAGCTGCAGAGACCACCCTGAAGACTGTCCCTTTGGCCCACCACACGCTGCCTTCTGGGGCCCAAACCGCAGGTGCCAACCTGCATTCCTATAATGCCTCTGTTCCTCCCCCTCCTGCTCTCCCAGCTGCTGTGACAGGACCGGACCTCCCAGCCCAAGACTACCATGATGGGGACTCCATCCAGCAGGCCTCCAAGCCCCGACAGGAACCCTTTCTTCACAGCAACCCTGCTGGCCAGAGAAACCCTGAGGGGCCACAGACAGAGACCCCAAAACCGCAAGCTACTATGCCTCCAAGGAAGAAGCCTCCAGTGCCCCCCAAACCTGCACACCTAAACCAGCTCCACCCTCCTCAGAGGCCACCCAAGCCCTCGGCTCAGTCTCCCAGCTTCTCCTCAGAGGTGGGACAAGGAGAGCACAAACCAGGTGAGACAGCAGCAGCAAGTCCTCGGCCAGCTGAGGGGCCCACCGCAGGAGGTCAGGGGTGCTTGCCTCTGGCTGGGTGCACCAGGGGACAGAGCCGTCCAAGCCCCCACCATGACCTCAGCAAGGTGGCCCCCAAGCTCACCAAGGGCCAGGCTGCTGGCAGCAACGCCCAGAGCCCTGAGTCCCCCAAACTCGGCATTCTCAACAGTGACTTCACCCCACTACAGCGGGACCCCAGCCTGCCGAGAGAGCAGCCCATGGGCTGTTCCAAGCAGGAGGCCCCCGAGAGCCCCCAGATTCTGCAGGGAAACCAACAAGAGCTCCAGGGTCTCCTGAGCCAGGTGCAGGCTCTGGAGAAGGAGGCTGCCAGCAGTGTGGATGTGCGGGCCCTGCGGAGGCTCTTTGAGGCTGTGCCCCAGGTAGGGGGGGCTGCCCCACAGGCTCGTCCTGCCCCCCATAAGCCCGAGGCTTCCGTGGAACAGGCTTTTGGGGAACTGACACGGGTCAGTACGGAGGTTGCCCGGCTGAAGGAACAGACCCTAGCCAGGCTGCTGGACATCGAGGAGGCTGTGCGCAAAGCCCTCAGCTCCATGTCTAGCCTCCAGCCGGAAGCAAACACCAGGAGCCATCCCCAGAGACCCCACAAGGATCACAGTGCCCATAAAGTCACCGTCTCAGCCTGCAGTAGAGCCAGGACCAGTTGCTCAGGCCAGGAGATCAAAGATCCAACAGCTGTCAAGAGCCATGCCAAGGTTGGATGCCACACTGAAGACCAGAGTCAAGCCAAGATGGGAAGTCGCACAGAGGTCAGAGGTCAGGCAGCCTCACCCACTCCTCCCACCAGGAGGCTGGAGACATCAAGAGAAGATTCAGGTCTCCCTCAAGTCTTGCCTCCCGGCAGAGAGTCACCCTCTTCCCCAACCTTCATCTCCATCCAGTCGGGCAGCAGGAAGCTTCCAGAGGCGTCCAGCACTAAGGACAGCCCCGTAGTCCCAGGGAACAGGACGGACCTAGCTCAGAACATGAGCCAGGCCCTGCTCCACCAGGAAGGTGTTCAGGACAAGGCAGAGGAGAAGGAGGTGCCCACTGAGTGCTCTGCCCCTGCCTCAGCCAGCCCTCTGCCCACAGGGCGGCAAAAGAGCATCTTGGAGCTGCAGACCAGACCGGGCGGTTCACAGTACTACGGAGCCATGAGAACTGTGACTGAACAGTACGAGGAGGTGGACCAGTTTGGAAACACAGTCCTCAGTTCCTCCACTACAGTCACTGAGCAGGCAGAGCCACCCAGGGGCCCAGGCCCCCACCTCGGGCTCCACGCCTCCCCCTTGCTGAGGCAGTTCCTGCACAGGCCCGCTGGGCTCAGCAGTGGCCTGGCAGAAGCTGAGATGACAGGGGTGCCCTGCAGCCGTTCCCAGCCAGCTGCCCAGTGAGCCCCTCATTGGGGAGCCTCCCCCAGGGCCCCGGACTGAGGCGGGTGCCTACCTCCTGGCACATGCAAGGCGAGGACCAAAAAGAAAGGGCGTCTTCCAAGACTGCGGAGGGCTGTTCCATCAGTCTGCACAGTTCTTGCAAAAGGGCAAGAAAGCCCACTGAGCAGTGCTGGCACCAGTGCAGAAGGACTCCCAGCTGCTTGCGGAAGACACACTGCGTGCAGACACACGTGCTGCTTGCTCAGGCCTGGCCCACATCTGCACACCTGTGAGGTGGTGTCTCCCTCCGACCTCAGCCTGTGTTGCTTTTATAATAGAGCCTGGACATTGCCAGCCACCTCTCCTTAGTCTCTGGAGAAAACCACACCAACTGGCCACAGCATTGGCCTGTTTGGGATCAGTCTGTGTCCCACTACTTTTCCCCTGAAATGGGAAAGATAGTCTGAATAAACCTGAGTTTGATTCACTACTCTGTGAGTGTCTGACTGTGTGTGCATCTGTTCCAGAATCTGTGCTCACACTGTGGAAAAAACAGCCATAGCATCCAGGCGCCCAATTTTCCTAGCAACAGCAGGGTTGGAGGGCTCTGAAAAGCCTTCCCTCTCCGCCAGAGGGCCCTGCTCACTCCTCTGTTCTCCAACCCCCCTTACACACTCACACACACACACACACACACACACACACACACACACACACTGCTGCCCCTTCTACTTCTGGCCTTCCCTCCTGAATCTTCCTGGACATTGTCCCCTCTCCCCTCTTTTTTCTAGTACTGAGGGTTGTAGCCAGGGCCTTCCCTCAGGGCTACATCCTCAGCCCTTTTTTGATAGGGGGTCTCACTAAATTGCCAAGGTCAGGTTTAAACTTGCCTCAGATTCTCATGCCTCAGCCTCCCAGAGTTCTGGGATTACAGGTGTGCAATGCTACAACAGGCTCTCGCTGGTTTTTTTTTCTCAAAACAGGTCGCACTATGTAATCCAGCCTGGCCTGAAACGCACTGTGTAGCCAAGGCTGGTCTCAAACTCATAATCTTCCTGCCTCAGCCTTTGGGAGGACTGGAATTACAGGCATGCACTACCACACCCAGTTTCAGTCTGTCTTTTTAAAAGCACTGAACATCTCCTGCAAGCCAGGCCTACTCTAGGTCCAAGGGTCTTGCTCTCAGGAACCCAGGAGACAAGGAAAATTAGATCAGGAATGGGGCTCTGCGCCTGATGGGCCTGCTTTCCACTCTGGGAAGGAGTGCTGATATGTGTGATGGGACAATGACAAGGAATTTCCTTGGTGAGGGTGCCTTAGCAGAATCCCCTAAGGATGAAACTTCTCATCTAAAATCTGAATACAAGCATCCAGCAAGTGGAAGTCGGGGGCAAGTACCAGACAGAGAGAAGGGAACTTGCTCCAGACCCAGAGACACAGTGAGTTTCAGATACTTTGCTCCATCAGAACAAGCAGGCCGGCTCCCACCCCGCGACCCCAGCGCAGGACTCAGCCGGCACCCTCTCTCCACACTGGCCCCTCAGTGCCTGCTCATCTGATGTGGGTGGGCTCCCCTGGACAACAGGCAGGAAGCGATCAAGACACCAAACTACCTGACTGGGCCTGGTAGCCCCATGGCGCTGAGCCCCTGACCCAGGCTGCCCACCCTCCTTCATGGGCTTCGAGTTCCTTACAGGGCCAGCAGCTTAAAGCACCTTGTTCTCCTCAGTGTCCTCCTTTGTCAAATGGACGCGATTATGCCACCTATCATTGTGTCAAGTAAATTAGTGAGTGTACAGTGCTTGAAACTGGCATCCGGAGCTCAAAGACGCTCGCTTTTAGTACCGCTGTAATTACTTCAAAATACATCTCCGTGCTCACCTGCAGGGGGGGTGCCTGTCTTGCTCATCTCGGTATCGCCAGTGCTTATCAGCGGGACCTCCACACACATCAAAAACATGAATGCCTGTGTGAAGGAAATGAATGAGTACATCTGTTGATTCATCCTGCTGACGCTTATCAGCACTTCGTGCCAGGTTCCCTCCAGGATGCTAAAAATAGAGATGAGCAAGGCAGAATTTATCCTTGACCTCACAGAATTTAGATTTAAACAGCGAAGGCAACACGTAAGCAGATTAGATAAGTTTGCAGAGGAGAAAGACTGTGAATAAAAAACGTCGGGGACGAGGGGCGGGTTGGCAGCTCGTCTAGCTTGGGGGGTGAGGCGGGAGGCTTGGGCGAGGTGACCCGAAAGGCCGGCGAGTCAGGCCCACCGGCCGAGGCTGGCGGCCCCGCGGCAAGAGTGGGGAGAGGGGGGTGTGTGGGTGGGGAGTGCCCCGGCCCCAGGAGCCGAGCAGCAGCCGCCAGCAGGCCCCGCCCAGGCTCTCTCACGCCCATCACACCTGCAGCCACACCTGCGGCCCAGGCCGAGGCCCCGCCCCGCCGGGAAGGGGGCGGGGCTAAACTGCCGGCCGCGGGGAGCGCGGCGCCCGGCCCCGCCCCCGGCGCCCGCGGACGCGTTCCCTCCGGCCGTCGCCAAGGTGACGGTGACGTCGCGGGGCCGCCGGGTTCGGAACGTTCCGCCGGCGGTGGCGGTTGCCGGGAAACGCCGGGCGGGCGCGCAGCCAGGGGCTGGCTCCGGGAGCAGACGCAGAGACGCGCCGTCCCGGCCTCCCTTGCCCGGATCCTCCCTCCTGGATTCCGCGCGGACGCGGGCCAGCTCTTCACCCTCGTCGTGGCTCCGCCCGGGACCGACCTGCTGAGCAGGGCCCTTCTCCCTCCTTGGTACACTGTCGCTGCCTCTGCGTCTGGAATTCGTCCATCGGTCTGCATCTTCTCTCCCATCACCCTGCCTCGGGCCACCGTCCGTGTCCCCTTCCTGTGAGATGAGGCACGCCTGAACCTCGCAGGTGGTCCTCTCCCCTTTGCCCGGTCTGTCCCTGTAATGGATCCCCCCCAGGGCTCCAGAACTCTTATCCAGAGTTTACAGATCAAGCCATCCTGCACGACACCCCGGGGGCTGCCGGTGGCTCAGCTGTCAGCTTTCCTGCCCAACTCGATGCACTCACTGTCCTCCTCACCTGCCTCCCCTTAATCACACTGGCTTCCTCCTCCCTGGAAGTTCCTTTTAGATCTTTACTGACTGAGCTCCTTCTCAGATCTCAATTCAGATGGCCCTCCAGAAAGGCCTTCCCAGATCCAGCCTCCCCTTCCTCCTGCCCGAAGAGGCCTCCCTGCAAGTTTTCCCGAGGTTTCCATATCTCTGCCTAGCAAACCAAGCAGACGTGGTGGTTTAAACAACACTGAATGGTGCTCATGAATCCCGTGGGCCCGGAATCTGGACAGGACTGGAACACATGCTCGTGGCCTCTCTGAGCGGTCTCCTCGCAGCGAGGCCTTCTCAGGGGGGCTGGACTTCTGTACTGTGGCTGGGGCTCCAATGACGGTCCTACCTAACAAGGCAGAAGGTGTGCGCCTTTCGTGACTTAGTCTCAAGCCATGAAAGATCACGTTGGTCCATTCTGTTGTTTACAAATTAAGTCCCAGGTGTGTCCAGATTGAAAGGAAAGGGGATTGGACACCACCTTTTGATGGGGAAGAGGCAAAATTGGGGAAAGAGAACATGTAGCTGTCTTTGGAAAGTGTCATCTACAGATGGACTTCCCCCACTGCAATATCATCCCCACCAAGTATGTGTGCTGCCAAAGCGAGCACATCATCCCCACCAAGAACTGTTTGCTTATAGTTGCATCTCCTTTGTCTAGGTGGCACAAGCACATAATAGGTGCTCAATTCGTATTTTCTTTAAGGCAGGATCTTGCTATGCAGTTGAGGCTGGCCTTGAACTCACTATGTAGCCCAGGCTGGTCTCAAATTTGGTGATCCTCCTGCCTCAGCCTCCCTTGTGCTGGGATTACAGTGTGTGCCACCAGTACGGTTGAAAACAAAGGAACTGGGTAAGCCGCTCCCTTCCTCAAAAAACAAAACATACGAAACAAAAACAAACAAAAAAATAAACATCATTTTAAGGATTATCCAGGCTTCCATCTTCTTAAAGGAGGTACAAAACATAATAACAAAAAGCCTGAATGATCACCCTGCACTATGGGGCAGGGTCCTGGCACCAGTGAGAAACTCAGTAGGAGGCATCTAAAAGTTAAATGTGGCTGCCCTTTAAATTCAGACCCTAGCTGGGGATTTAGCTCAATGGTTAGAGTGCTTGCCTTGCAAGTACAAGGCCCTGAATTCCATCCCCAACACCAAAAAAAAAAAAAAAAAAAAAAAAAAAATTCAGAGCCTGGGTTAGCAGACACCCCCTTTTACTTTTTTTTTTTTTTTGTACTGGGCATCAAACTCAAGGCCTTGCTACTTGCTAGGCCGGCACTCTACCCACTGAGCTAAACCCCAGCCCCTTCTGTTTTTGTTCTTCCTCCAGTCTTTCAACTCTTTTTCACTCCTGTGCTTTATGCGCCTTGGCCCTTTTTTTTGCCCTTTTACCTTTCCCCTTTCCTGCTGCTGCATTCCCGGTGATCTCCAATAAATGCAGCTACTTACTACTTGCTACATAGTGTAGCTTGGCAATTCTTTCCTCTTTGTACACTATTTTTGGCCCACTCACCTGTAACATCACCACACGTGGCTCTCATTTTTGTTTTTGTTTTTTTTTTCCCCCTGGGGTTTCTTGAGACAGGGTCTTGCTAGGTGGTTCAGGCTGCCCTTGAACTCAATATGTAGCCCAGGCTGGCCTCTAATTTTCACTGATCCTCCTGCCTCAGCCTTCAGGTGCTGGGAATACAGGTGTGCCCCACATCCAGCTCAATTTCACGTTTCAAAGTGAATACTGTAATTAAGGATTTGTCTTTCAAGGAGTCATTTGAACCCAGCTGTTCTCCCTGTGGGTTTCCTGCCCCACCCTTGACTTCAGGCTAATCTGCCCTGGAGAAAGCCCAGCGTTTGTATTGCAAGGTGGGAGTAAAGTGTAGTTTGTTTGGTAGTGATAAGGATACAGCTATTTGGGGATTGAAAAGTGTGAGGCCAAATGAGATTTGAGGACAATTTTCTACTGAAAGAGATGTTCAAAACTCAGTCTGCTTTTCCCCATTCTGAACTCTGGAAGGGCCCAGGATGGGTAGTTTTGTCCTCCAGGCCCTGGGAGCAGGAAAGTGGCCCAATGGGAATGGAGCTTTGGAGAGGTTTGTGGCTGGGTGCAGAATGCCTGTTAGAGACAATTGCAGGGACCTGAGCAGGAGGTGGCCCAGAAGCTGTCCTCAGGCCTATTAAATTACTCACATTCTCCCTGCTTTGTTATTCGTGAAGGACATTCCATTTGCTCTTCCCAATGTCCTAGAGCACATATAATTTCTCCTCCCCTTTTTCAGGAGGGGCAGACGGGGCAAGGGTACCTGCCATTCACCCGTGCCAGAGAAAGAGCCCAGGCCTCTCCCAGCCTGCCCCCCTTGCGCCTCCCCTCCCCCATCTCCTCGTTCCCTGCCTTCCAGCAGCAGCCTGCTCTTATCCAACCCAGCCCGCCACCTTCACCTTGAAACTGGTGGTCCTTAAGCCATTCGAGGCCTTTCTTGTGCAGCTGCTATCTGTGATTATCGCCTCTCCAAATCGTCCCCTTTAGGGCCTTTAATGTTCTGTCTGCCCGGTTTTGCCCAAGGTCAACTTCCCAATTAGGTGCAGTAGTCATGGTTTCTAAGGCCCACAATACTTTTAGGGGCCCATAAAAATGTTTCAACTTCTTTTAAAATCTGAAGAGGAAAAAAGGACTTTAAGAAGAAGAAAATGTTTTAATATATGATATTAACAAATTCATCTCTTTTTTTTTTTTTTTTTGGTGGCAGTGGGGATTGAACCCAGGGCCTCATGCATGCTAAGCAAGCACTCTACCACTGAGCTACATTCTCAGCCAACATATTCATCTTTAGAACATCACAGGCATGAAGTATACTTAAAATACTTTTTTTAGTGGAAAAGGAGCCCGTGAAGACAAAAGTGCCTCGAACGCACAAAAGTCCTAAGGGGCCCTGGTTTCGTTGAGTCTGGGTCTCACTCTCCCGCATTCCCCATCTTGCCATTTCTGGAGAGCTTGGTCCTTGAAGCCTCAGCTCTCAGGTAACCTTGTCACGGACGGTAGAGGTCCTTCTTTGGCCTCTGTCCCTTCCGCCCCTCACCCCGCCACACAACATTAAGCAGTCTCGCTGTGTGGAAAGCCCGTTGTAAATTTTTGATTGGGGGTGGTGGTGGTGTTCGTTTTTGTTTTTGAGACAGGGTCTCACTGGCCTTGAACTCACTAGGTAGCCCAGGCGGGCCTGGGACTCGCTGGGATCTACCTGCCTCAGCCTCCTGAGTGATGGGATGAAGGCGTGTGCCACTACGCCAGGTACTTTTCTGTTCACTTTTCCGGTCTTGGTACCCTTTCCCACCCGCGCTGACCGCCCAGTTACACGCCCACCTTCGGGCGGGGTGCCCTCGGCCCCGGCTGGGCTCCCAGCGTCCGCCCCCGAAAGCGGAAGCGGCCCGCGCAGGCTCGCCCTCCCTCCCCGGAGCTCCGCCCCACCCCTCCCCCGTTAGGTTTCTTACGAAAAAGCAGTGCCGAGAATTCCCAGAAGGTCCCGGACGTGAAGTCACGGGCGTGAGGTCAGCGAGCCTGTTCCAGGAATCGGGGAGTTGCGGGGGAGGGGGAAGCGCGGAGAGCCGGCTGGGCTCCGCTCAGGGGGGTCCCAGGGAGGCCACCCTGCCTCGGCCACCGGGGAGACGCGCAGTCGGGCCCGGAGATCGCGGCCCGGGAGCCGAGACGGGCGGATGGGCAGCAGCCGTTTCCTGCTGTGAGCAGCAAGACTACCGGGCCGGCCGCTTGCTGGGCGCGTTGCAGCTGTGATGAGACTCTTAACAGCGCCTGGCCTGAGAGTTGCCCCTCTGAGGGTGTGTTCTGGACACACACACACACACACACACACACACACACACACACACGCCAGCGGAGGCGTCAGACTGGAGCCCACCTGCAGCTCCTCCGCTGGGAGCTCGCTGGACTGATGAGTCGGCACCGCAGCGCGGGAGGCCTCGCGCGTGGGAACGGTCGTGCGTGGTAGAGAACAGACCCACGAGCAGCCGCCCCGCTCCTGCGCTCTCCACGACAATTGTTCCGGGTGTCCGGACCCAGGAGCCTGAGCTACTGTGATCAACGGCTGGCTTCTACTGTGCCGTCCTGGTCTCTTAGCCGTTTTTAATAGTGTATATGTAGTCAACAAATACACATCCATCAGACACTTTGCTAGACGCCAGTGAATAAAACAAAGGCCCTGATTCCCGAGGCTTGAGGGGCTGGGGTGGGGTAAACAAAATGCTTCGTGTTGCTAAATTCTGTGGAGACGGAAGGCCTGTGGGAAAAGCTGACGTTTGACCAGAGGCCAGAATGAGGCAGGGCGAGTGTGGGACTGGCAGAGGCTGAAACCACATGAGAAAAGGGCAGAGTGGTAGGAGAAAGTGGGGCAAGGTTGGGGGCGTGTGGATGGAGGCCAGGTAGGACTTCGTAGGCCCCTGTGGCGTTTTGGCTGCTATAGTCAGATGGGAGGGTCTTAAAGAAAGTGACAGTACGCAATTTAGGTTGTAGAAGATCCCTCTGGCTGATGAGTGGAGATTACTCCAGAGCTCCAGGTGGGATGGGGAGCCCTGCCTGAGGCGGCCGCAGTAATCCCTGTGCCGGGCAGTGGTGGCTGTAACCTGCTTGGGGATAGATTGTAATAGCACAGCTGATAGAATCTACTGCTAGAGACTGGGGGTGTGACCGTCCTGGGTGTAATGCCTGAATTTTTTCCCTTTTCTGTAAAAAAATAAATACAAAACCCCAAAAACTGGATGTGCTGATGGATAGACTAGCTGTAGGCGTAAAAGGAAGAGGGGTCTAGGAACTGTGACTAAGGGCCTGGAGTTATCCTTTACCAGGGCAGGGAAGACTATGGGAGGGGCAAGAGTTTTAGAGACTGGGGTACCAGCTGGCCTGAGCTGCTTACACAGGTCAGGAGTTCAGGGTTGGTGGAAATCAAGGAGAGCTGTTTGGCACTTGTCGCAGAGAGGGTCTCGGAGAGAACAGCTGGCTTGCTCAGATTGAGAAATCTGAGGAGGGATCTTTTACGAAGTGTGGCGGAGACTAGAGCAGCCGCGTGGACAGTGTCTTCATTATTGTTCTCTCACTGCAGAGACAAAATACCTGACACCTAAAGTCGAAGAGGGAAGGGTTTATTTGGCTTACAATTTGTAGAGGTTTCAGTCCATAATCAGCTGGCTCCAAGGCGGGGTGGCCTGGCAGACGGGCAGAAGGCAGCAAGGCAGGCAAGGGACCCAAGCAGCTTCTTTCTGCGCCTTGTATCTTATCCAGGCTGCCAGGATCAGGGCAGTGCCACACCGATCAGTGGATTCATTTAGTAATCACATGCCCTTAATCCCAGCCTCACACACTCTAGATCCAGCCACCTCCTATGACTGCATGCAGGTTTGGGGGGACACTAGAAACAAACTATAACAGATAGTGTGGGAGCCTGAGGCTAGCAAGCATGGAGACTGCCCATCCATAGTTCTGAAGGGTGGACTCGGACATTGCTAGAACCTGTGGACAGACACACAGGGAGGACAACATCCAAACTGCTATGATTTCAGCAGAAGGAGGTTGTTTTTTGGTATACAAATTTGAATGGGGCCAACCGACGGGCCCTGAGGTTGTTGGTGGAAGAATGCAGCCTGTTACCAGCAGCCTGAGCATGAGCCCCTGATCTCACTCTCCTTCCCCTAGAAGGCCTGGGGAGCCAGAGGCCAGAGTGTTCAAGGGTGGAGCCTGGTCAGTCAGTCCCTCACTCAGAGCCAGGAGGAGGGAGGCCAGGGGTCCGGAGCGTCACGGGTGATGTGTGGGGCCAGCAGTGAAGAGGGTACCAAAGCCACAGGCTGGAGAAGGGAACGCTTATGGTGAGCGGAGGAGGAGGAGAAGAAGCAAGCCAGGCATGGTGGCAGGAGGCTGAGGCAGGAAGATGCAGGTTCAAACCCAGACTGGGCAATTTAGCAAGATCCTGTTTCAAAATAAAAAAGGGCTGAGGACATGGTTCAGAGAGAAGGCCCCAGGTTCAATCCCAGCACTAAAATAAATAAAAGGAAAAAAAAATAGTGTGTCTCTAGCAGAGATACCTAGGTGTAAATACAAGAGACCTTTGTAAATAGAAGGAAGGAGAACAAACTTCATTTCGTTCCATTTTAGATGTATTTAATCATGTATATATGAGTTTTATCAAGGGGAAGAAGATATGGTCTAAAAAAAAAGTTCTCTGGTGAGGAGCACTGTGGACTGAACCCGGGCCTGGTGCATGCACAGCACGTGCCTTCCTCTGGGCCTTAGCCCTTGGCCCAAGAGCAGACCCACGGCGCTCTCTAATGTACAGGAGGACAGACTTGGGACCCTGAGACTTGAGAAAGAGCTGACAGTGTCTGCCAGGAAAGGCCGGAGGAGATCTTCCCCACCCCTCACTCCAGCTTGCGGCCCCGAGTCTGGGGGTGGTTTCAACTCTGTCCTGTTTGGTGATGTATGTGATCCCCACCCCAAGATGTCAGGAAAGCTGCTTTCTTCATATTTTAGTATCTTTTAAATAACTGGACATGTCATGCTTTTTAGTATTTTAATCTGGTATACCAAACATGAGTCCACCTCCTTAGGTTTGGATGATGTTACTTAACTTGGAAGAGAGTGATTCCTCTTGACTTGTTAGTTAGTTATTTATTTATTTATTTATTTATTTATTTATTTGGTTGGTTGGTTGGTTGGTTGGTTGGTTGGTTGCCGGGGACTGAACTCAGGGCCTTGCGCTTGCTAGACAAGCGCTCTGCCACTTGAGCTAAATCCCCAAACCGGATTCCTCATAACTGTTTCTGAGGAAGCCTCACCTTGGATAAAGTGTATCTTCCCTGAGAGCTCAGAATCCTTTGGAATTTTTATTGTGTTTGTTTTTCAGTTAACAATCAGCTCTGCGTTTGGGGAAATTATTTGGAGAATGTGCAGGGATTTTTATTTCTACCGCAGGTCCTAAAGATGAAGAATCAGGTAAGGTGCTGGGTGGAACCAGCCCTTCGCCTGGGAGCCACAGGCGGATTTCAGGAGGCTCCTTAGCAGCAGACAGGTTAGGAAGGTGTGGAGGAGCATAGGAGGTAGCTCAGAAAACTCCCTCCTGGGGCTGCCTCCTTGGGTTATGTGGGTTGAATGGGGGAGTCCTAATCTAACAGATTTGATACTTTTCTAACACAGGGTTTTCCAAAAGGGAAAGGCCAGGAGAGGAAAGGGGGCCCCAGCACAGCTCCCCTCTTGGAGTCTGACGTGCTAAGGTCAGTCTGGGCCCATTTTCCACTCTACCGCCCGCTCCAGAGCAACTCAAACTTCTCAACATACCCTGCATCTTTGAGTCTTCCTGCCTCAGTCCTGGTAAAAAGAAACTCCATGAGAGCAGGGAGTTTGCCAGTGTGTGTGCTGCTAATGACCAGAGACTGGAAAGTGGCACAGGGCTCAGTAAGTAAGTGAATAGGTACTTCCAAACGACTCATCCACAGCTCAAACTGTACTTCAAAGGAGACTTTCCTGACCAGCCCTCACCACATACACAGCTCCCTCAACTTCTCAAAGGCATCCATTTGTAGAAGCCCATGAACTTGGGGCCTGGGGTTGGCAGTCTCCACTCAGGAGTGTACTGGAACCTTAGTCAGCTGAATGAACACAGCTCTTCCTAATATCACTTTCAGTGCCAATAGTATTTTGCGCAGGGGGCGGGTCAGGGGGCTGTGCTGAGGATTGAACTCAGGGCCTTGCGCTTACCAGGCAAGCACTCTACCACTTGAGCTAAATTCCCAACCCCCTTAGCGCCAATAGATTGAAATCAGCTGTGTGGTGGAAGCATTTACACCACGGTAAAGGGCAAACACTACGAATCATGGCTTTTTCCTCCCCAAGAACTAGCTATTAGATGTTTACCAGCACACAACTGCTCCCAGTCCTTCTTTCTGCCACTTGCAGGCTCTGATTCAGTCAAGTCACTCGAGTGCTGTGAGCTTCAGCTCTCTGTAAGATGCAGATCCCATAATACCTGGTTAATTGGCTTGTTCAGAGAATTAACTATAATTACAATCCTGTAATGTATTTAGCACAATGTTTGGCTCCCAGTAAGTAATCAGGACACTTTAGTATGGTTCCGGTTGTCTGTTGCTTCATAACAGACCAACCTCACATTTTAGTGGTTTAATACAACATTTGTCTTGTCTGTGAATTTGTAATTCGGCTGGAACTTGGTGAAGATACCTCATCACTGGAAAGATATGAGAGCTACAGGTAAGCCTCCTCTGAAGTCATGTTCACTCCTGCATGTGGACACTAATGCTCGCTGCGTCCTAGGGCTACTGATCAGAATCCCTACATCACTTCTCCGTGGTAGCCCTGGTTCCCTCAACATGGTGGCTGGGTGTCGGGGGCGAGTTTCCCAAGAGAAAGCTAGCTGGTTGTTATAGCACCATCTCTAACTTAGCCTTGGGAATCACACAGTATCGCCACATCACTTCCACTTTCTAGTCATCTCTTTCACTTTGTTTATTAGAAGCAAGACTGTACACCTGGCCCATCTTCAAGGGGAGTTAGAGTTCCTCTTTTGATCTGAAGACCATGAAAAAAATTTCTGGACAAGTTTCTAAACCATTACTGCTATTATTAGTATTGTTGCCCTTTGTATACGCTACCTTCTAGTAAGTGAATTAACCTACTTCTTAGCCTATGAGATCTTTATGGAAGGACAGGGATTCATTGGGTTTGTTAAGATCCATCCCCCTCATATTCTCCAAGTGAGCCTAGAGCCCTGCTTACTGCAGAATTCAGTGAGTGTAATAGAAATGAATCCTTGCTAGAGTTAGCCTTGAATATTTACACTCTATTTCTGTTGGATGCCATCCCAGTTGGTCACATATAAACATAGGTCGGTGAGGTGTCCTGGACAAGAGACAGCCAAGAGGGCAGGTGACTACCCAGCAGGGCTCTGGATCTGACAGACCTTACTCAGCTTGGGGTGGTGAGTGATTATAAGGGTAAGTTTAGGGCTTAAACAAACTCGTTCCAAACCCCGCTCTGAAGGTGGGAGGGTGAGGTCCCTGTCTGGAAGTCAGATCATGAGTTCAGGATATAACTTATCTCTTTGGCCTAAGGTTTTCCAGTACGTCAAATAAAATTAAGAAAACGTTCATAGATTTGCCATTTGGAACAGATCATCATATTATTTAGAAAGCTAGGTCAGAAGCCAGTTTCTTTTTCTGGAAATATTTAATGGGGCCACAAGTTCCTCTCATAGGAAATAAGCACAGGAAAAGTCAAAGCCTGCATCCACCTCATAGTTTCTTTGGGATCCAGGGTCAAATCCCGGAGTGAAGCCTGTATGTGCAGATGGGATGTTTGGGTGGGGACTCCTTCAGAAAGACCCAGGACGGAATGTTCTAGAAAGCCCTTCATTTCTTTCCATGCAGACTGAGCCAGGAGAGCAAGTTGGGAGTGCTCGGGGGGAAGGGGCAGGTGTGGCATGAGTTTGGCCCAGCCCCATACCTGGCCAGAGGCCCCTTCCATCCTTAGCTGCCCCCTCTCTGATTCCCCTCCTGCCCAGCTTACCTTAAACAGTTTTGCTTCCTCTCTCAGGGAGTCTTCTAGATAAATGCTAAGAAGGACTGGGTGGGGCACTCAGTTCAGGGCTTCTAAAGCAGCTCCCAAGGGTCTCAGGACCATCACAGTGGGGCCGGGCCGCCTGTCCTGCCTCTGGCTGTAGACTAAACTCTAGGCCCGCTAGGGCCCACTCTGGACCGCTCTGCTCATTTGTGAAATGCCCAGTCTGGAGCGGTTTTTCTTTAAGCGTAGTTCACGAACCTCGTGGTTAGAAGGGATATCTAGCTGGACAAACCGGCTTGAGCTCACAAGTATATGACTGTGGGGAGCAGATCCGGCTCATCTCCAGAGCCTGTCTGACACTGTCTGGAGCAGGCCTCCAAGTGTCTCCCCAGCCTTGCAGGTTACGTGCTCTAACCACTGAGCTAAATCCCTAGCCCCATCATGCCATCTTCAAGTTACTGTTTACTTGTTATATTTTCATCTTTTTAATATTATATGGCAGTATGTAGCTTCCTAAAGATAGATCATCAGGCCATGAAGGTAGCACTGAAAACAGTTATAAAAATTGCAGTATAAAATGGGACTAGATATGCTAAGGCTGATGAATGTGTAGAATGAAGTGATTGCACACAAACCAAAAAAATGTGATTCAGAAAGACAGGTGTGGGATGGCCGAGTGTGGTGGTGCACTCCTGGAATCCCGGTGCTTAGAAGGCTGAGGCAGGAGGACTATTGAGAGTTTGAGGCCAGCCTGAGCTACCCTGCCCCCTCCAAAAAAGACAGGTATGAGAATGAATATCTGAAAATGGTAGTGCATGTCCTTTAGTCTGTGAAGTATTCTCTGCTATGAAACTTTGTCAGTCGTGGTGTGGAGCTCATTGAGTCTTCTTCACCATTCTTGCATCAGGGCCCATAAGCTAGTTAGAAAACCAGGTTTTTGCAGAGCATGAGTAAAATAAAATCCAGTGTGATCAAAACAAAACAAAACAAACATCCCAGAAAGAGAAAAACAATCAAAACATTAAAATTGCCCAGTTTGGGCCAGACGTGGTGGTACACGCCAGTAATCCCAGCACTCTGGAGACTGAAGTAGTAGTAGGAGGAGGAGGATCGCCATGAGTTCAAGGCCAGCCTGAACTTCATAGTAAGACCCTGTCGAAAAAAAATGCCCACCTTGTAGTGAAAATCAACATAATTCACACTGTGGTTCGTAAATTGAGTCATACGCTTCCGAGAAATACTATAATTGGCGAAGAAAAGCAGAGCAAGCTCTTAGCAAAATCACTGAGCACACACCTTTGGATGACACAGAAAACCAATGGCACACAGTGTGAAGGGGTAACTACTGTCCCCAGTGAGTGCTAGCAGACAATTGGCTTGATAGTTGAATAAAACCACATCTAGCAAGCCTTATTTGTTGTCAATCCAGAATCCATTCCTTCCCTTCTTTCTTGACTTTTCTTTTTCTTTTGGGGGGTGGGGCATGCTAGGGATCGAACTCAGGGCCTTGCACTGCTAGACGAGTGTTCTACCCCTGAGCTAAATCCCCAACCCCTTGGCTTTTGTTTCTTTCTTTCTTTTTTTTGAGACAAGGTCTCACTACATAGCCCAGGCTGGCCTCAAACTCTCAGCGATCCACCTGCCTCAGCCTCCCAAGTACTGGGATTACAGGCTTGGGCACCACCATACCAGCCTGGATTTTTTCTTTTTGATCCATGCACCAATGTCTCCAGTCTCAATCAATTACAAGTGATCTAAATGAATCGTGATCAGCCTACTTCCCACTTCCCCAGTCACACTTACCACTAGGAGACACCACGAGCCTCAGTTCTGGCCAGCAGAATATGATGGGATGTCTGCCAGGCATCCTTCTATGAACATTTTTGTTTTCTTCATAAATCAGTTGTACAATGCTGGTACCCCATTCTGATGTCTTCCACCTTGACAGTAGTCATGATGTCTGGTGACTGTAGCTAGGGCAGCCAGCACCAGGTAAAGGCTGAATATGCCAGCTGTTGAATGCATGTCCAGACCTGGCTACGGTACAGAAGCCAAGTTCTCCATGTTTCAAGCCATCATAATTTGGGATCTCTCTTCTTTTCCCTCCCTCCTTCCCACCCTGCCTGCCTCCCTCCCTCTCTTCCTTTCTTTTGTGGTACTGCTGACCAAACTCCGGGGTGTTCTACCCCTGAACTACATTCCCGATCCCTTTTATTTATTTTTATTTTCGGACAGGGTGTTGATAAATTGCCCAGGCCGATCCTCCTGCCTCAGCTTTCCAAATACTGGGATTACAGGTGTGCACTACCAAGCCTGGCTTTGTGTTTTCTGTCAGTAGCGGTTGGAAAGCATTGCTAATGGGTGTACCACTGAGGGGTGGAATATGAGCGTTCTCTGTATGGTTTCACAAAACGCATGGGGGAAATGTGCTTGATGTCTTTTTATTCTGTTTATCACTGAATTCCTTTGCAAGATTAGAGATGACTGTTGGCTTCCAGGTGGCTTCAGCCATGAAACGGGGAAGAACGAGCATAACACCAAACAACCACATCCCCTCGTTCCCTGGTCACTATGGATCGTGTCCTCAAAGCAGGCCACCCCACCAGCTCTCCCTTCTGACGGTGGCCCCAGCTCTCTCCTCGCTGGTGGTTGTGAAACTGTCCCCTGGGGCCCTGCATGAACACGTCTGTATGTAAGCTCCCACAGAGTGTGCGATCTTTTGGCATGCTAGCTGATCAACCAGCCTCAGTTCTCAGATTCGAAATGAAACTTGCATCTAAGCGTCAGCCACACACTAGTGTGTTCAGAAAGACCAGCTGTCAGGCACCAGTCTGGCTCCTGATCTTGAGATGTATATATAGAAACAAATAGCAAGAAGAGTCAATGCTTTCCATTAGTGGCCTCTCTATTTTCAGAATACTGTGAGAAGAAGTGGACAGCAAGTAAAAGACACTGTGGAACAAAGTATCCTGAATGGCGAGGGAAATAAATTCACGCAAGGTTTGAAATAAGCAGCATTCTGTGGTTCCTATGGCTCTTTGATGTGGGGAGTGAGCCCAGCACCCAGCAGCATCTCTGTAGCACCTGCAGGATTTTTTTGTTGTTGTTGCTTTTTGAAAAAGGGTCTCGCTATGCAATTCAGGCTGTCCATGAACTCACTATGTAGCCCAGGCTGGCCTGAAACTCACAGCGATCCTCCCGTCTCTGGCTACCTTCAGAATCTTTATTAGCATGAACCTTTCACTTCAGAGTGAGGCTATCACTTTTTTTTTTTTTTTTTTTTTTTTTTTTTTTTT